>JAFLJL010003087.1:0-22207 GCA_018398815.1 Conus ventricosus | reverse complement strand
TGCGACGGTCGCGGTCAAATTGGTTGCTCCGTAAATGGTTGCCGTGCAATATTATGACACTCGTGATCCGGCACAATGACCAACAATATTTCTGGTAGTAGTAGTAGTAGTAGTAACAGTAGCAGCAGCAGGAGTGGTGAGGATATTGCACGACAACGAATTTGACCGCAGGATCAGTCAAATTCATAGCCTGGTCAAATTCAATGCCAATCTGCCAAAAAATCGTGTAGTAGTAGTGGTTGTCTTAAACTGTGGAGTTTTTGCCGTTACCATTAGCAACTACACGTTATGCGTCATTCTTGGCTAAGGTCGTATACCAAAACCTAAGCTGGTATGCCAGCAACCGAAGCGGCTCTATTTCGGCTGGAGCGATCTGTACCGGGCACGCATTGCTGGCAGACATATTTCCATACGTACTGAATACGCATTGATAGATATGGCTTAGCCAAATTCTCCTGATAGACAAACCAATAGACGCGAATAAATATATGTAGCAACTTTGGCAGATGTAGGCTAAGTGTGAATGTTGAATCTGTCAAACGAAGTCAAGACGGTATCAGTTTTCATTATTTATTCAAACACGAAAACGGGAAAGCCTTTCCCAAACACAACCTGCTCAAAACAATGACGTCTTGCAGACGTAATTTCCTGCTAGGCCTACCTATGACGTTTTTGTCAGAGGATTCCATGGCTGGGAACAGGAAAGTTCACAGAGTCGAGATGAAAGTACGTCTTGTGAACCAGTTTCCTGTTTCCTTGCTTCCCCGAGGCGCAGAAGCTTGTTCCATGCATTGGCGTCTCCTCCAACAGCCGGAGTAAACTCTCAGTACCAGTCGTGGTCAAGGGGTAGGTAAAGAACAATCTAATGGAATACCAAGCCACAGCAAACTGAACCTAAATGACAAGCTCCTAGCATAACATTATCACTATCAGTCTCCAAAATCCCCCGAAGTCGAAGTGTGGCTGCCCATGTGGCGAGGTAATCAAAAACGGTCACACACGTAATGTTCTCATCCCCAGCCGATGCATTTGTCCGGTAGTGTTCAAATGCTTCAGCTGTTTGGATGATCCCTAGAGTCTTTTAGCCAGGGTGCGACAACAGCAACATGTGAATGTGTGTGTGTGTGTGTGCACCGAGTACTATGCATCTTATGTGCTGCTCATGCACCGTGTTGATAGTCACTCTTGACACCTTATTCCTCAGCTTTCAATGTTTTCGTTTGTCTAATATGATAATGACAGGCCAGTCTTTCGTTTGTTTTCTCCTTAAATTATTTGTTTCAAGTTCTATGTATTACTTTCAATTCTCGAGCGCGCGTGTGTATGTGTGTGTGTGTGTGTGGTGTGTGCTTGCGTGCGCGCGAGCGTGTGTGTGGTTTTGTTTTCGCGTTTTGCTTCCTCATCTGTTGTGATTTGTCTTTCAATGTGTCTGAATTCTTCTAAGAGACAGTAAAAAAGCTGTTAACTTGACCCGTTCTCTTTATGTCGCTCGCTCTGTCTCTGTCTGTTCCTTTCCTGTTCATTTCTTTATTTTTTTTTTCAGGCACATATCCAACTCCAATGTACGAAACCCGGGCACAGAGGGCATCATGCGCAGTCTCTGCGTCCTCAGAGGTTGGGCTGGTACAGTTATGCGTTAGACAGCAAGGAGGGCTTTGAAGAGCCGTCGGTCGTCAAAGAACAGCTAGATGACTGCAGCCTTGATCCGTACTGGTTCCAGATTCAAAGCTATCAAGTCTTTCAGCCTCCCTCCATAGTTCTCGTTGAGAAAGTCGTTATCAGAGATGTAGAAATCAGACCACATCAACGCAAAAGGAGATATCATTCAACCACTCTCAGGACCAAAGCAAAGCTTCGGGATGAAGAGTTGGGCCGTGCTATGGGTGATAGTGATGATCTGAAAGAGAAATGGGAGATCGGTGGGAGGAGCAGCTACAAGCACGGCGTGTGGAACAAAAGCAAGAGGGTGGATCAGACTCCAGAAGACAGGAAGGGGGCCACGAAGGGGGAATGGCAGCACAGCAGTGCAGTGACATGTCACACTGGTGCCAGGACTACTGACCAAAGACCTCGAACAGATGGACTCGGTCGTGTGCCGTCTATAGCATCTTCTTTGGCTGTGATCAGGAGACTGGAACTTGATACTGGTGAGTTTGAAAGAGTGGGAGGATCAGCTTCAAACTGGTGATGCAGGGTAGCCTACATGTGTTTGAAAAAAAAACAAGCATATGAAATAATCAGTTTAATTTTTGAATACACTGTGGCGTTTACTTTTCAATTCTTCCCTGCTTTTCTCCCAGTGTTTCATATTCCCGATTACATAATCATGACAAAATACAAAACAATTTGGTTTGAACCAGTCTAAGCCACCTAGATGGCAACAAACATGATCATTCAATACTCAAAGATTTTCAGTTACATATAAACATGATCATTCAATACTCAAATCCTGTTCACTTACACAATTCAGGTCATTCCTGTAATCATATTTGAAAGGGAAACCTGTCCATGACACATTAACTTTCTGTTGAAATTGAAAGACATGTTCTGGAAGGCATTTCATGGAGACCATTGGGTTCTTTGTTTTTGTGTGTTGGGTGGTGGTTGTTTTTTCTCATCAAAATGACCAACATTGTAAACATAAAAGTGATGAGTTGAAATGTGCAACTTCTTATCAACAGCTGCTGCTATCATGTTGCCGACGCTTTACGTCCAAGCGTAAATTTGAATCTTCTCTTTCAGAGGATTTTCACATTCCTTTTTTCCGTGCTGGAAGGAAGGATCCCTCCTACGGGTACGAAAGGAAAGTTTTTCTGGAAACCCCTGCTCCATTTTTGCACGATGGGGGAGTACCACGAGTCCTGTCTTTCCCAGGGCCCTAACCCACACCACGACTCTAGAGCCTTCATAAGACGCCAACACAAGAAAACAGTTTGTACAGAAATCACTTGTCATATTTAAGACCCCCCCCCCCCCCCCCCCCCCCCCCGTATTTGCAGAGTTAACGTCTTTTTTTTTAGGGGGCATAAAAAGGGGGGGGGGGTCTGATAAGATTCCATTTTTGGATTTTTTCCAAAATAAATGGATCTCCAGAAAAAAAAGGGTCCCCTTGGGTCTCCACCCGACCCCTCAAATCCCTCTACCCCCCCTCTAAATAAAAAGAGCACAGGGGTTGTACATAACCACAAAAAACTGATGTTTGCGTGTTTTGTGTGGTGTGTGTGTATGGAGGAGGGGAATGTTGCTTTTAGCCCACCGACGCAAAAGGGGCCCTTCAGGGCGTCACCAGTTAAAAAGCCGTGCGTGATGTGTTTGTTGGTTAAAATGCTGGTGAGGGAAGGCAGGAACAGTTTTTTTCTCACTCTCACTCTTCTTCCGTTTAAGTGACATCAGTATTACATGCTCATCGGTTTTTAAAGCAGATTGGCATGAAGGTGCAAAAATTGTCAAAGCAATAAATCCCATGCTTGTACTGTCCTTTCACAAAACAGCCAGGTTTGAGGGCAGATTAAGTGGGCCTCGATCTTTTCATCCCAACGACGCCCAGACAGTCACAGAGGGCTAAACCGAAGGGGTTCATCGATTCACCAGGGTCTTGTCGCGAGGATCCATGATGTGTGGGATAAAAGACAAGGTAATGAAACCACTGTTCCAACACCCCCCACCCGAGGAGTGGTTAAATGTCTTTTTACCTTTTTTTTACCCGGTCATTTCCCTTTGTGTGCAGTATGGCCCAGGATTAATAAAATGAAAGGGGTGGTTTAGGGTCAAATTGGACACAAATTGATGGAAACAAACAAAACATACCGCAAACAATTGTCAAACGGAAAAAGCTAGCTTTGTTGGGTTTAAAAACTTCCTCCCCAAACTGTTTGTTTAAAGGGGGGTTATCAAAATTTTATTGTTGTATTTCTCACCAAAAAGTTTTTTGAACGGATTTTCAAAATTTATTTTTCTTATCTCTTACAGAAAACGTTTGTTCAGTGGATCTACCAACACTTTTTGTCTGTATCTTCCAGCCCTATTCCTGCAAATGTCAACACCAGACATCTCCCAACCCTTTGACCCCCTATCCCCCTCCACAAAATACAGTATCTGTTAGTTCTACAAGCTGTCGTATGACTTTCCATTCAGTAGCGAGCGCGTTGTGTTTGTTTTGTAATTGGTTCATTCTTTCATTGGTAGTGCAGTCATTCTGTCTCTGCATGTTTAAATTGCCGCCTGCAGTCAATCCACTTTAAAAACTACATGCGAAAAAATGGCTACCTGAGAACATGGACCAGCCACATTGTCAACATGGCCACTGCGACACCCCAAAACAGCTTGCCTCAGACAGCAGTTAGGGAGAGGAGGAATTTAATTTTTTTCACCTTTTATGAGTGAGGGGTTCAAGCAAAGTGATAAAGGGCTCGTCTTGTTCTACCACTGTTATTCAGCCCAGCCGGCCACGGTTGTGCCTGAGGGTGTAGTAACCCTCAGACATTGAAGCTGAAAAAGCAATATGCCTGCCAGCAGCTTCACATCAACATCACTTTTTACGTTAGATTAATATATGTTTTCTGCCTTTTTCCTTTCAAATTTTTCTTTGAAACCAGAATCCCTGACCTCTTTACGGTACAGCCGAATCGTCAGTGGGTCAACACGCCTTACAAAGAGAGAAGAACCACACAAAGAAAACATGCCACAGCCCAAAAAGGATCCACGCATGATCATCCACAGGCCTAGGTTATGTTTTGTAAGAAAAAGATTGTTTTTGTGTCCTCAACATTTTGGTTCATTGGGTTATAAAACGGATTTCATCAAAATGGAGATGCCACTTAACCTGGATCTCTGAAAAAGAGTCTATTTTTGTCAGGTAGAAAACAGTGCTCTGTTATTTTGTATTCTGTTTATGTTAAATCCGAATGACGAAACAATTGGACTCAAAATAATAGAGCAATATGGAAGCTCACAGCAACCCACCTCCCCGTGAGTACAGACCTGTCTCTTCATTGTATTGGCTGGAGCCTCATGTTCCTGGCAGGTTAATGCAGCCTAAAACAGACCTGCAAAGGCAGGATTTAAAGATGCATGCTCTCGGAACAATTCCTCCTTAGCATGATGGGAATGGTAACATAAACCTTTGGATAACAAAACATTACTAAAACCTTACCTTCCAACACAGAAGTGTTCGCTGAAATCTGGGATATACTGGCAAAACAAAGTACTCAATGTTAAGGTCACGTGTTGCACTGCCTCCACAGCATGTACAACCCTGCTCAGGCAACGCAGACTCTGCAGGCTGGAGCATATTCTCTGTATGCAGGATAGTATCACCCCATGAAACATCCTCTAAGATGAGCTGGCATCTGAGAAAGAGACCCACTGGCTGTCCTTAGCTGCAATACGAAGATGTATGTAAGAAAAGACGTAACAGCCCTCAGCACTGACAGGGTCTTGGAAAGAATTTTCAGCCAGTCTCTGCAGCTGGAGAGGCACTCCAAACCCTACACCTCAAGACATGGGAAGAGAAAAATGTGTGAGTGCAGCAGAAGACAAATGCACTTGCAGGAGTGCCGCAGTTCCACTGGTCCAGAGGGTCCTTGCGGATGTGACAGACACTGGCACTTCCCCATCAGTCTGCACAGCCACAATGATGTTGCTCAGGCCAAGCATCCAGCCAGGACAGTCAGGATGCATCATCCACGGTCAGCCTTGATCAAAACAGGCAGTACTCCTAAAACCTCAACAGGAAGTGGAAGAATACCGCAGGCTGACATTGTGCAGCACTGAATAGTGTGTCAAAAGACCTGAAACCAGTGGGTCTGTCAGTGAGGGAGCATAGAGGACAGCTAAGGACCACAACGGCAAACAACAACAGATGGACCCTGTGCTGCAGGAGGCAAAACGCACTAAAGATGTAGAAGTGTTCCAAGCCTATGTGACCAGCTCAGATATTGATGACAGCAGGTTGGGTTTTGTTGTTGTTGTTGATGTTATTTTTTCTTATGAATTCATGGCAATGGAAGCGATCAAGATAATGGGCACACTGGAAGAACAGCAGGGTGATCTACCTCTGAAATGAAAAGGGAAATACAGATGCAAGAAACAAAGATTCAGTCAACATGCATCCCCTTGCTGTCACACTTTTGTTTAAGCCTTTTGTTCACATTGTTAACATATGCATGTAAATGTTCCCATTTACTGACATGTAAATTGCAGTAACTTAACTTCTTTTGTGGTTTCTGTGTACATGTTTATGCACGGATGAGAATGTATCCACATACAGGCATAAGTGTGTGCGTATGCATATGTACATAAAATGAGAGTTGTGCTAGTAAGTGTTAAAAACGTTGGACAAAAGTACAAGACAAAAGCAGATAAGAACACTTGGCACCTAAACTTTTTCTACAACAGATACCAAGTCCTCATTAGAAGCTGAAACAGTTAATGGAACACCTGGCATCAGATGCAACATGCGAGGACGCCAGAAGCCCCCTCCACACAGCAACTGCCTCAGCTCCTACCACATGCAGCATGAGCCCTTCCTGCTGCGACGTTATCATCAACAGTCAGCTTTTCCGCAGCTCACCTTACCACCACTACCTCAGCTGTCTAAGTCAGGCAGCCCATCGGAGGCAAAGCAAATGAAGTAAGCATTTGCTGGACAAAATAAATAATGGAACAGCAAGGATGTTCACATCATAGCTCAGTATATAAAGGTAGCAGAGGGGCGGGTAGTCGAATGGTTACAGCGTGCACTAGCAGAGCTGACGGTCATGAGTACTATTCACACGTAGGGTCGGATTTTTTCACATTGAAATTCCTCTTTGTCCACCTAGCAGTTAGTGGGTTCCTGATTCAGTACAGGGAAGGTTAAAGACGGTGGAAGGAGAGGGAAGGGCATCACCTTTCATCATGCCGTGTCCTAGACACAGTGATTCTCTGACAGTTCATTGCCCCTTTGACTGATAGGCTATAGGAACTTCTATAAAGGTAGCTCCGATTATGAGGATCATTACTTTCAGTTCACATGGCTACGTTTAATTTGCTGTTGTGCTTAGCTTTCATGTACATAATTATGCTTAGTCATGATCTTGACATTTAAGAGTATGATTTTCAAGAAAATTATGAATATCACTTACTAGTCTGTCCTTTTATAACATGGACATTCAAGATCTAGCTGATCATCAGTCTTTCTTATGAACTCAAAATTCAAAACCATAATGAATATCAGTCTCTCACTCCTGATTTTGTTAAAACTAGTTTTCTGAACTTGGTAAATAATCACCACTTCATTTTGTAAAAATCTACAAATGTTTCCTCATATGTTGCATTACTTTTGTAAACATGAATGTGTGCTAGTTCAAATTTAACATCTGTCCAGTCTAGGTAATATTAGATGGGAAAAAATTAGATTAAAAAAATCTTAAATAAATGTTAGCGAACCGCCCAGAGAACGTGGACAAACGAGTCACAAGACAAAACACAACGCGTTTCGACCTCTTAGGTCTTCGTCTGGTGATAAATAAACGAATAAAACAACGAAAATTCACTTAGCTTTGATCGCTTCTGATCGCTAGGGTTCAGCGCAAGGAAGAAGTCATTCAACGCCTTCTTCCTTGCGCTGAACCCTAGCGATCAGAAGCGATCAAAGCTAAGTGAATTTTCGTTGTTTTATTCGTTTATTTATCACCAGACGAAGACCTAAGAGGTCGAAACGCGTTGTGTTTTGTCTTGTGACTCGTTTGTCCACGTTCTCTGGGCGGTTCGCTAACATTTATTTAAGATTTGTTTAGATTTCCGCTTTGCAACTAGATCTAAAAAAAAACACACCACGTCATCAACACAAAAACGAACAAACCAACCAACCCTAATGATAAAGCTAGAAAACTACAAATGGTTTTGATATGGGAGAGAAGAGTGAGAGGTAGGGGACGGATGAAGTCTGTGCTTCAGGCACTGAACTCTTTAAAATTGTAGAATAGATCAAAATGATAATTGAAATTAGTAATTTGATTCATTCTTTCTCTGTACAAGGCACGGCAATTACTTTCTGCTGGATACCATCACACTGTTCATCTTATGACAAAAAATAAAGTAGACACAGCTGCAAAACAAGGTGCAAAATGTAGTTCAGAGTCTCTCAGGATGAATTTTCCACTTTTGGTTCAAGAACAATATAGTATAGTCGAATCATTTGCTTGGAACCAATTCGAGAATTCCTTTAAAAAGTCTCATCAAAAGCTTATTTACACAGACTGGGGGTGCTGTTGGATTCTTTTTTGAACCCTTGGTGATGAGAACACCACAGAATTATGGACTTTTGGTGTGTCTCTATTTGACACCAAGAGCACAGACACAAATCAGCCGTGTCTCCCTGATGAGTCCGATCCAGCGGACGAAAGGCCTAGGAACAGGCAATACAAATAGATGTGCCTTCGAAGGGAGTCCAATGGTTCCCTCAGGCAGCTGGTGAAGGGTTTCTCATATTTATAATATATTCCCCCCATTTTTTCATTTTTAATTTTTTTTTAAAAATTCAAATCTTTGCCAAGTCATTACTATAATGACTGAAGAATTGTTAACCTGCACTTGTTTACTCCCACTATTTAATTGTTACACAGATTTTAGAACTGCAAACTTTAAAACATACTCCCACATCAGCAGAGTTATCATCCATTATGTATAGGTGGAAAGTTGATGCTTTTACAACGAAATTTAGTAAAAATGCCTCGTGTTTGTGGACAGAGCATCACAACTGATCATATCATCTCATGTGCCGCTATCAACAATTCATACCCATGCTTTCTACGTATACAATTAGAAATATTTTTGAATCACCGGTATTAACCTATGAATTCTTTCTTTCTTTATCATAGAGTCCAATAAGTAAGTACTTATAGTTTCTTATATTCATTATCTCATACTTACGAGGTTACTTTTAAGTGAGTCAGTCATTTACCTATTACTAAATCAACATAAAATATATGAATGTGTGTGTGTGTGTGTGTGTGTGTGTGTGTGTGTAAGTGCGTGCATGTGTAATTATATTATTATTTTGTTACACGATGTTAATAAATTTAATGTGTCTACTGTTTCATTTACTTAGAATTTATTCAGTTTCTGTAAATCAGAGCTTCAGACTTTTTTTTCAATCAAGGGACCCACGTCCCCTGCAGCTTAAAATGAGGGGACGAAACACGAAAGTATGAGACAAAATAATTAAAGTTAGTATTTCTCAGCTTTCATGTAGTTTTTGACCAGTCATCAACTTTAACCACCATGAATTTGCCTTGATTGTACTTTTCGCCAACAGAACACTGTGCGTGTAGAGTATTTATCACTGTGTGTGTGTGTGTGTGTGTGTGTGTGTGTGCGTGTGTGTGGTGTGTGTGTGTGTGTGTGTACATGTGTGCGGACGTGGGGGTGGGGAGGGGGAGAAAGAATGTGAAGATCACCTGAGAGAGAATTATCCATCCACAGTTGTGGTATTAGACGAATAAATAAATAAAAACTGGAAGGTGAGGTAGAAAGTGGTGAGTAATGGAGATGGTGGGGTGGGTGTACTTGTGTGCATCATCTTCCTGCACTGCTTCATGAAGGAAGATTTCTTACCAGTTGTAATGTTGGATTTGCTGAAAAAGAAAACAAAATCCTTGTTTATGCGCTGTTGACTGGTTTGGACACTGTCAGACTCCACTTTGCCTTCTGTAGCATTTTTGCCACTGCCCATAGCATGGCATAATGAACGAAACATGAACTGAACCAGCAGTGGCAAAGGGACGCTCCTCCATTATTCCTCGAATCCTGAACTCTTAACTGCTTGTTTCGATTCCAAATCGCTAGATCGAAACCCGGTCATTCATATCCCAGAACGAACTGCGGTTGCATAGATGCATAGATAGGCTTGATCTGCACCTCTGATCCCCCA
Organism: Conus ventricosus; assembly: GCA_018398815.1. Lineage (NCBI taxonomy): Eukaryota > Metazoa > Mollusca > Gastropoda > Neogastropoda > Conidae > Conus > Conus ventricosus. The sequence goes on along the minus strand of JAFLJL010003087.1, from coordinate 12,294 downwards.
CAAGATTGAGTGAGAGGGAGGACCAACTCCTTTGATTATGGCAACAGAAATGCGAAAATCTGGCACATGAGCTTCATATGTGATGCGCCGTTTACAAATTTCACGCAAAAATATCGCAGGTGCGCTAACAATCTGAGGCTCTGGTAAATTAAAACTCTTGTTTACGGATTTATCTTCTTGTTAAATGTCAGCATATCCTAAGGTTGATTTGACAATGATTCAGACAGTGTGCTGGTGTGGCTAGTTACTTATCTTTGCATCTCTCACTCTCTGATCTCTCTTGCTTACAGGAAAAGTGATAAACAAAAAGATGATGCTTTCCTTGGACCCAAATTGGAGGATGACTCTGAACCTGTTGCTGATGACATTTGTCTGATTCCCATCTCCAAACTGTTGAGTGAGAGTCCATGCACCGTCAAAGCATGCCAGGGCAACAGGAGCACGCCATCAACAACCAGCAATAAACTATCAACAACAGTCAAACCTCCAGACGGGAAGAAGAAGAAAAAGAAGAAAGCAAAAGAAAACATGTCTGATGAAGAAGACAGTGATATAGATGAAGAACAAGAGTTCCTTCACGTGTAGATGCATTAAGACTAAAAGGACTCCAACAAGATCTGGAATTGATGAGTTCAGAGCTTGTGGCACAGAAACCAATTCCTAAAAAAAAAAAACTTAGTGTGCAGGCAAGCTAAAGAGGGAATTGGCGATACGTTACACGACGAGATGTGAACAAGGCAAAATGCCTAAAGAAGCAGTAAACAAACAACCAGCCTGTCAACACGCTATGATAGAACAGGCAACAACAGCGGAGGTGACAAAACCATCAGCAGAGGAGTCATCACTGAAACAGAAACAGCCTGCCGATCTGCCGTACAGCTTCCTGACAAAATGGCCCGAGTGTCCCAGCTTTGCACAGTTTTATGATTACTTGAGGGAGCAGGAGGAACAAGAAAAGAAGCGCGCAAGACAATCCAAGCAAAAGAAACTGCCTAGATCAAAAATATCCAAAGATGTAGCTAGTGTATCAGAAAGCATAGAAGAAAAACCATCACCCAAAAAGAAAAAGAAGAAGATGAAGTCAACAGACCCCAAGCTTTCAGAAACCATGAAAATACTGACCAGCTTACAGATGGCTCTGAGAGGAAAACTGACAGCACAAGTGATAAGCAAAAAAGTACTAAGAAAAAAAAATCATCAAAGAAAGAACAAAAGACACAAGAAAGGCAAAACAGCATATCACAAGATCAGTCGGCATCAAAAAAACAAAGCGAAGCTCCAACATGGACTGATGAAGACAGTCCCTATGTTTACATCAGGGATTCTGAAGTTCCTGATGATATTACTCCAAGCAATTTGTTCCAACTTATGCAGGTAGACAGGTACTTTACCCCAAAGAAACTGAAGAGCTCCTACAGCTTTGAGAAGATGTTTGCACATCGTTCTCAGCAAGTCCCAAACTATGCTAAGCTGTTGAACATCTTTTCAAAGCCGTTTAAGAAGAAGAAACCCCCACCCGTGCCCCCAAGAGCGGGTCCTGGGAAAAAACCAGTTTCAAGGCAAACGCCAAAGAAGGGGAACACCCCGCAAGTCCGGAACCAAGCCCACCCCCATGGTGTTTGGAAAAAATAAAGACTTCACTTTCTAAAAACCCAGGCTACTTTCCCAAACCACTTTTTCCACTGCCCTATGCCAAGCAGCGAAGTGAGTCTGCCCCACTTGCCCTTTCTTCCCCCTGCTATGGGGTAAGCAAAGCCCCCACATTTACACATTACTTAACTCTAAAAGATAATCATCTTGGTAATTTGGGCTTTGAAAAATACAACTTTAACGTTTTGAAAAAAAACCAAAAATGTTGATCTGGGGATAAAAAATTGAAAGTGAAGTTTTAACATTTACACACAATACCTGTAGACTTTTTGAGCAACAAGATTCATGAAAACATGAATCTGTGTATGTTTTATTGAAAAATTCAACAAAACATTAGTTTTAAAACATGTTGCCATACAAAATTGGCATACGACGTTTTTCCCAAAGCCGCCATAAAACACAAAGCAAATACACAGTGATTTTTCTTGAAAGAAAAGGGGGCAAAAGGAGAGGGTGGGGAAGGAAAGGTCAGGGGCGTTTTCACCTTTAAAAAGCTGTGAAGAAAGGGGTAGGGAAGGGGATTTGGGGTCCCCACCATAACAATACATTTTACTGACATTCTTAACACACTTTTCGGACAAAAATTGCTGTTCCACATTTCACAATACAATTTCTTTTTGGTGCTCGTTTTTTTTGGGGGAAAATTGCACTAAAAAATTTTTGGGTGAATTTCCTGTGGTCAACGAGGAATTTCATCCCTACAAAGTTGTAGGTCATCAAAGGTACACGAGAAAACAACAGTAATGACAGTGAGGTACACAGACATAGGCTTCACTTCAGGTCTCTTGTGCTTCTAAAGCAATTTAAAAAAATTAAGTCAAAGGCAGAAGTGTAAAAACGGCCGGGAAATAAAGGAAACGGGCATAATTTTTCGCAATGAAAAAATTGTTTTTTAAAGGGATATCACCAGGTCATGTCTGAAAGCTAGAGTGCCCCCATTTTTTTTTTAAATTCTTTCCCTTTTTTCTTTTTAAACTGTAGTGATTTTTAACTTCATATCGCACACAACAGCAATTCTTTGTTTTCAAAACAACAGCCCAAAATTTTCTAAGAACCCAAAACCCCTAAAAAAGTTTTTGGAACGAAAACTTTAATGTAAACCCCATAAACCCCTGCTTTTGTGCCCATACAAAAAGTTTGTCATTCGGAAAGGAGGGGGCTCCCACCAAAATCCCTATCTGTGTCGCAAAGGGTCACACACCTTCATAAACTGCGCCAAACCATTCTGGTTGGAGTCCCGCCACGCTGGCAACAATACATCAGCTTTCCCTGATGCCCTTCCCAAATAACTGTGGTGGGGAGGCTACAAACAATGCAAATTTTGGGTAGACTATTAAACCTGAAAAAGGAAAAAGGGGCCAACCAGTTCTCTGCAGAAAAGCTTTAATCGACACTGGGGAATTTTTAAGCTTCACGTCCACCACCACAGGCCCCAAAAAAACACAGTGACCAAGCTTTACTCTCTCTGACATACAGCACTAAGAAAGATAGACAACCATAAACCAACAATGAGCACAAAAACTTACCATCCAGTAATTTCATACATAAATTCCACACCCCCTTCATTACTGATACGCAAAAATATTCTACCCACCTTTGCATGCCACATTTAAATCTTTGGAAATTGAAAGTCACTTCGCAACACATTTTGCATATGTCTGTCACATTTCACAACACAAACGTCATAATTTTTGTAAATTTTTCCTACTTTTTCCCTTTAAATTTGTTTGGGCTTATTTCCTACAATTCCCCTTTTCTCTCAAGACATGGTACCCTAAAGATCAAGGGCATTTCTAACTTTTATACTGATTTTTTTTTAAAGTTATTTTAAATTTAAAGTATTCATACTCGGGAAAAAAGCCTGGGAAGGGCATAACTGCACTAAGCATAGAAAAAAACCAATTCCTTCTTTTTAAACAGACCCGAACTTTTTATTTTCAAAAAATAAATAAGGATCTTCTAATATACATATTTCACAACAAAAGTTATGAAGAAAAAAATCCCGTTTAAAAGAATAAAATGGGAAAGTCACAAAGCGTTTTGGGAAAATTGAAAAAAAGGGGAAGGGGAGGGGGGAATGCAGGGTTAAAAAAAGGGGGAAAGGGGAAGATGCTTAACATTAAGCTAAAAAAAAAAAAAAAAGAAAAACACAGGGCTAATGTTTCCCCTTTTAAAACCCGTTACAATGAACATTTTGAACTAGTCCCCAAACAAAAATGAATTTTTTCACGAACACGCCGACCCGAATTTTAGTATTTTGATTTTACACAATCATAAAAATCGTACAGAAAACCTTCATCAGTAAAATGAAGGATACAGTAAAATGAAAAAAAAAAATTTTTGAAGCTACAAAAAATACATTGGTTTTGCAATCATAAAACGGACAATGGGACATTACCACGAACCAATACTCACTTGGGCCCTTCATTCAAAAAACACATGGGAGTTTTTATGCTTAAATGTGTTGGGTTTTCATATCGAAACAAATGAACAATGGCCCCATAGCGCAAACCAATCATTCTGAATCTTCACTCAAAAGCACATTTAATCTTTAGACAAAACACCCTGCGGGCAAGAATACACAGCATTGTGCTCAGTCTCTCATGTTAATGTCAATAATTCAAAATGCTGCATAAGTAATTTCTAATTTCTTTTGGAAAAGAAAAAGGTATTTGGTTTGTACTATCTAAATTTCATAACCTGAATGGAATATTTTTGTGTCTTGAACAAAATTTCTGTTTATAGTGCCACAACTATCAAGAATATGGGAAAAGTCTGAAGACACTTTTGCCAAATTTTTAATTTACCATTTTCTCTCTGTCAAGCATTTTGCAATTCTTTTTTTTTTAACCTTTTTTTCTTAACCATTTTGTCAATCCATACATTTTTGCATTTTTGGTCTTTGAGTCAAAGTTTTTTTTTATTAAATATATAACTATGTTTAAAAAAACTACCAAGAATGTGGGTTGTTCTTTAAGGCATGGCCCCGGGCCCCACAATTGGGGTCTGCTCCAAGCCCACCCATTCCAGCAGCTGTTTTTTGACAAGAAGAATTGCTGTCACACCCACCCCATTCTCAGTGGCAGTTTCTCCTAACACTCCTGTCTGCTCCTCTCCCTGACCATCAAGTCACAGACAAACTGGCTCGAAGACTCAGCACTGTCTCTCTTGCTCCAGGGTGAGAGCAAAGACCCCCACCTCATGCAGGGCCGCCCCGGGTCAGTCTGTTTCATGTTGGGTCTTTGCTGGGCTCATGCAGAGCGGAGTACAGAACCCTTTCAGTAGGATGGCTGATCCTGTCTTCAGGTCAGCAGTGTGCACGCTTCTTTGACTCTGTAGAACACAGAAACCATCCCCTTGTTTTTAAACTTCTTCCATCCACATATTTTACATCAAGCTCTTTCTGGTCTTTGTCTTTCCACAGACTTTCACTCAGTGGGGTTTTAGAGTGTTCAAAATAGCACCAGCACTTCATGGTGCCAGACTTTCATAGGAAATTCTCATTCACAGAATGTGTGATGAGGCTGAGTTAGTACATGATGGAAAACCCCACTGTATACATGAATCAGCACAATTTTGGACAGTACATACACATGGAGGCCATTCTCAGATGGATGGCTGTGACCAAAATAAATGCAAGAGATTAACCGGCCCACTGATTTTCTCAAGACTAATAAAGAAAAGGACAATGAAACATACCCCAGTATCACTTAAAAACAAGACAAAATACAAATAAGCAGTAGACAAGATGCAAATGAACACAAATTCAATACACATTACCAAACAGGCAAGTAAAATTTTCCCCCAAATATGTCTTCTCAAATGTACGAAAAAACACTGAAAACAATACTTCCCCAAGATCACTGTGAGCATGAAAATGATTCCTCTCGGTCTACAATCAATAAAGAGTTCATACAAAGAGTTGTCTCACAGCCTTTGTCTGAGGTATAAAATAACACTGCAAAGTAACCTTCCAGTTACTCATTTCCTGACCAATACTTCAAGACCTGTATCCTATGATGTGGTTGATGCTGGGATGCATTATGACAGAAAAGCTTAGAGTACGGGCAGTCTCGGACCAGAATGAAATCCATAAAATCATCTACATCATCCTCATCTCATCAATCAGCATAAAAAAGTATCAAATTCTCGGGCCTTCATGCCCCTGCTCTCATGCTGATCTCAGTGTTGAGTTTGTCTCCATGTTTATCCCCTGGTGAGCTTCTGCCCAGGTCCCCAGTACTGGAAAATTAAAGGGGGACTGTCCTGGACCAAAATGATGGTGACCTCCAGATGAACATTTTCACTCATTCTGGCTCCATGACTGCCATTTTTTTGTCAGTAAGAAGTTTTTGTAGGTGGTATCCTGTACATCTGGATCAGAAACAGGCACCACTGAAACAACGAAGTGACTCATCAACAATGCAGTGTTTCCTCTGTGATTGTCTCATAATGATTTTGACACTGCCCTGCTCCTGTGGATCGCCGGTGCGGGGCTGCAGAAAGAACAAGCCAGGGTGTGGCTGTGGACAGGAACCTTAGTGAGCAGCATGGGTGCCATGCCACTGAAATAGCATGAAGACAAGACAGTCTCTAATTGTGTGTGTTTCTGCACATGTTGCAGGAGGTCCAAATGCTATACAAAGAGGATTAAAAACATTATATTTATTATTTAAAAACAGTTTTAAGGGCCCAAAGCTATATAAAAAAAACCAGCAAAGTCACACTTACTCTCTGAAATAAGCCTCGGGCTTCTGGTGAAAATCTCCAAACAGGGGCAGCAGATTGCGCATATATCAAACTGCAGTTGAACAGCTCCCCCCGCTGAAGTGGTTGGCAGGATCACCTGCAGGGCACACACCACACAGCTGCACTCATACACTATCTCAACACACGAGCTTGCAAACAGTACACTAATTTCATGTTCTTAATCCACTGACTGCCAGAAATGTTGCTCTTTGGTGCTCCTATATGCCTGAGCAACAGCTGAATCTTTTCTTTTCAATCCCTCTGCTGGGAAAAAGATTACAGCTGATGAAAAACAGGCCAATCGGCAAGCAATTTCAATGGAACTGAGAGAAAACCCACTATTTTGCATTCTATAAACCCCTGATAAAGGAAATGCTAGTACCATGCTCCACATGTGGGGTGACCACATCTCAACCCCACCTTTCTCAGGCCAGTTCAACATAAACCCACAGACCACATCAGGCAACTGTCAGTACACTAGTCCCGGCCATGAAAACTGTTAGACCACCCACTTTGGGCATGCAAGGTTTCAGAGAGCTGTGGTCAGACAACCAGTGGCTGCTTGACAAGGGCTGATATGAGGACTGGAGATACTCAATGACCAACAAGATCCAACTGCGCTGTAGTTGGGTCTCGCTGATCTAGTTTAATTGAAGTAAGTCTGTCGCTATCTGTTTGGAGTGTTTTGGAGCACTCCCACCTTTAATTCACTCAGCAATCTGGTGAGAAGCTTTTGAGATAGGTACTGAGGCTTATCATGAAACCAAAATGACATACATAATGCATTCCAGCAGTCAACAGATCATAACAAATTTTATTTTCTGTATTATATCGTGTATTTATATAGCGCCTATCCTCGGTCACAGACCAAGCTCTAAGCGCTTTACAATAAACACACTACCTCACTCACCTCATCGGGCTGCCTACCCAGGTGAGCCGGCCGAAGAGCAGCCTACTGGCGCTCATTCAGGTCGTTTCCTGTACCATTCAAATATCAGTCAGTCATTTTCATTTATCTCATTTATTCCTCCATTTTTTCACATAGGATGCATGCGATGTTTTTATACGTGTCCTCCATTTCCACCAGTACAACGATGGGACACAATAACAGTAAGTGACAATTTTTGTAGCTTGGTAAGAAATACCAGGCGGCTATCTTCAATCTACATCAATTTTGCCAGGGCAGCGGGGAACCCCCCTGCTCTTTTTGATTTTCAGCTGCCGTGGGTTCTTTAACGTGTGCATGGGGCCAGGAAGGCACACGGGTCCGACTCGCTTATAGTCCCCATCCGAAGGACTTGACGTTCAGTTCGATTTGTCATTCAAACTGGGAAAGAAAGGTGAGAAAGGCAGGGCTCGAACCCACGCACTTCTCACACGTTGGATTGGCAGGCGAACGTCTTAACCACTCTGCCACCTTTCTTCCCTGTTACACAAACAAACGTCATCAGCTAGGACCTGTCATTAACAGCAAATCATCCAATATCTGTAGGATCTAATACAAGCATTCTCAGGACAGACCACCAATATTCAGTTGTTTGATTTATTGGCAGTTTGGTTTTTCTCTAGTCTTTTAAGACTTGGACCTGGTCCCCTTCTCCACATTTGAGTGAAACACCAATTCTGCTAAGACATCACTGGGCCTATCTGTGTTTATGTGGCAGATATAACAGCATTTCTCTGGTTGGCAGTGAATTGTCTTTTTCTTTAATCCTCATAAAGCTAGCAGCAATGGCATAATCAAGTTCAGAAACCACAGCAAGTTTAGAACAGCAATGACTAGCTGGTAAACCTGTTTTGTTCAAATCTTGGAGAGACTGAAAATTCATACCTAAACAACAATGAAAACACCGTACAATGGTATATCTCAACAGAACAGAAGGTAACAAGGATCATTCTACCCACTTCATTCAACAGGAATGTGTTGAGACGAGCAGCCAGGCGCTCCCAGAACTTGGTGAAAAGTGGACGACTCAAGAGCTCTTCAACCAGCGCCAAATGGTCCTTCAGCACTAACAGCATCTCACAGGCAGAAGGAGACAGACCAAGTGTCGGGGCCATGTCCTTCTGGGAGGGATGTCCCAGCCACCTGGCAAATGATAAGAATGTAGTTAGTTAGATAGATAATGTTACTTATAGCCCAGCCGACCGCAAAGGGCCACATCAGGGCTGTCACCACGTTAAAATCAACTCGCCAGTCATAAAAAAAAAAAAAAAAAAAAAAAAAACACTTTCACACATCTCATTAAATGACAGCGTCTAGAAACGCACCAGAAATTGCATTAAAAATCTTTCTTCCGTAAAATCTTAAATCAGATGAAAAATGTTAATCTCTCTCAAAAACTCAAGGATCACATCATGGTGGGACATCCCTGACAGGATCTTCATGGACTCCGCTGTAAAATGTTTGTGTCTCACATCGTGCAAGTCCCAACACTCTAAAAGAACATGTTCATTGTGAGTGGCGCATGACAGGGAATACACCAGGGAGCGTCTTCACCCTTTAAAAGGTAAGAATGTGTAAAATACGAATGGCCCGGGTGTGCAGCCGGCACAGAACCGTTTCTTCTTTACGACCTCCCCGACTAGATGGAGGAAGTCCTTAAGGTTTGGACGGATCTGAAAGAGTTTGTTATTTGTCTGTGTGTTCCAATCCTCCTGCCAGAGGTCTCTCACATAATCGTTAATTTTGGGTTTCACATCTGAGCAGGGGATATAAGTGTTGGACAGTTTCTCTCTTGTGGCGTTCTTGGCTAAACGATCAACCATTCATTCCCCCGCCGATGCCAACATGACCAGGAACCCAAGCAAGAGTAATGTTGTAACCGTCCGCCTTCAACTTACTAAAAAGTTCAAAAAAAGTAAAAGTTCTGGATGCTGAAGGTTGCGGCCAGCTATGGCCTCCAAAGCTGACAGCGAATCCAACAGAACCAGAAAGTCCCTCTTTGAAGAATGTGAGATTATCTTCAAAGCCAAAACCAGAGCAGTAATTCAGCAGAATAGACAGAAGCATCTGAATGAAATGTTCCAACAGTATCTGAGAAGGACCCCCAGGGCAATAGGCTGCACAGGCCACTCCATCTTCAGACTTGGAACCGTCAGTAAAAACTTTTTGACAGGATGGGAATTTCAAACTAGAGCTCAGCATACAATGCCTTGTACGCCAGAGAGCTGGTAGACTCTTGCGAAAAGCTGCAAGATCAAAACGAATCTCTGGTGTGAAGAAGGTCCACGGTGGTTGATCCGGAAACTTGGAAAAATCAGATACTACACCTAGGTCTAGACCTGCATTCCGCACGTGAGGCTGCAGTACGAAGACCAAACGGCGGAATACATTTAGGGTTGTTTTCAAACTTACTTTGGAACGGAGGTCAAAGACACAGTCATAGGCAGGGTTTTCTGGTTCCGAGAACATTGATGTAATAATTCAAAGACAGTTTTCAGCCTGCGGTTGGACATGAAGGTTCGCCCGCCTCTGCGTACAGGCTGTAGACAGGGGTGGTGCGGAACGCTCCAAGACAGAGACGAAGCCCTTGATGGTGGATAGGGTCCAAGAGTTTGAGGTAAGAAGATCGTGCGAGCCGTACACAGCACAACCGTAGTCCAGTTTGAACGGACCAGGCTCTGTAGAGGTGCAACAAAGTTTTCTTATCAGCGCCCAGTCGGTGTGCGCTACGACCCGCAGAATATTCAGTGCTTTCTGGCAAGCAGTTTTGAGGTTTTTAATAGGGCTGAGAAAGTTAAGTTTTTGGTCAAAAATGACTCCCAGAAATTTGGCCTCTATAACAGCTGGAACGGGAGATTTCCCTACTTGAAGTTCGGGATCTGGAAAAAACTGACGAAATTATGGAAGTGAATACACTGCGTCTTTGTTGGAGAAAAGGTGAAACCGTTTTCATCTGCCCACCGATGGATTTATCTACGCAAAGCTGGAGCCTGCGCTGGACACTCGGGTACAGGCTTCCAGTTGCGTAGACCAGCAAAATCATCCACAAACAATGAGCAGTCTGAACCCTGCTGAACTGATTTCACAATGTTGTTGATTTTAATTTCTAAAAAGGGCAGTGAGACAGTATGCTTCCCTGTGGAAACCCCAACTCCTGCTCGTGGACATCAGAGAGAGTGGTGCCAACCCGGACCTGAACTGTCGTTCTGCCAAAAATTCTGAATAAAAAGCGAAGATGACCTCGAAAACCCAGATCGTGGGATCAAGAAGTATCCCCCACTTCCAGGTGGTATCGTAGGCCTTCTCCAAGTCGAAGAAAATTGCCACTGCATGCTGTTTGTTCAAAAGGCGTTCCGAAGTGTAGATTCCAGACGAATCAAATGGTCAACTGTAGTCCTATGTTTGCGGAAACCACACTGTTCTTTCGCCAAAAGGCCATCGTTTCGAGTTTCCACATGAGCCTAGCGTTGACCATTTTCTCCATCAATTTGCAGACACAGCTGGTCAAAGCTATGGGACGGTAGTTTGATGGATTAGAAAGATCTTTTCCAGGTTTGGGATGGAATAATAAGGGCTTTCCGCCAAGAGGGTGGAAAGAAACCTGTAGTCCACACATGGTTGTATACCTGTAGCAGTATGTTCAGACCTTCTTGCGGAAGATGTTTTCAACAGTTGATAATGAATTTCATCCATACCTGGAGAAGAATCGCTGCAAGAAAGTAAGGCAGATTTCAGCTCGTTTAACGTGAAAGGAAGATTGTAGTCTTCCATGTTGTCGGACGAAAAGTTGCAGTGATTTTTCTTTAGGGCTTTGTTTTTGACAAAAGTGGCTGATTGTTAGAAGAGGAGGAATTCTTTTCATGGTTGAAGCCAGCAGATTATCAACTGCTTTTGTCTGTTATTAAAGAGTCAGAAAACTTGAGATGTTCACAGTGGGACAGTTTCTTCCCTTGATTTTCTTAATGAAAGTTCCACACTTTTTTCTTGGGAAGTTTTCGATGTCAGCCTGGAGCAGAAGCTTCTCCAGGACCGACGTTTACTGATTTTAAAAGTGTGTCTCGATTTGGCACGGAGTTTTTGATGGGCTCGAGCGTTGGACCCCAAGGTCGTTGGTATACCAACGCTGAGCCTGTTTTCGAACTTTAGAAATTTGTTGGCAGTTTGAATCAAACCAGGTGTTTTTGGCATTTGAAGTTTATCGGAAGACACTGGAATACAAAGTTTAGCACCCTTGATCATAGTGTTTGTCAGTGATTCTGCTGGGGCGGACTCTGAAGAAAGTCAGTGTCCTGGAATTCTTTAGAAATAGTGGCTGCAAATAGATCCCGTTTGCCTTCTTATAATTTAGATGTTGAAGACAGAGACGTGTTCAGTTTACAGGTTGTAGAAGGACAGGGAAATGGTCACTTCCGTGCAGATCGTCATGGACAGACCACTCATAGTCCAGACCAGCAGGGGTCACAAACCGACAAAACTAAACACGAAAGTGAACCTGTGGAAGAGTGGAGGTAATTGCAGATCCGTCGTTCAGACAACACAAATCCAAATCCGAAAGGACATCCTCAATTAGCAACCTCTGGATGACGTACGGACACTACCCCAAAGAGGATTGTGACCGTTAAAGTCACCCAACAGCAAAAAAGGTCGAGGAAGTTTGTCACGCACTGCATGTTTCCAACTGTCATGTTCAAGGTCCGTTTGTCAAGGGAAGAATTTGTGTAGGGGGGTAGTTTTGTCCAGGACAACCTTAAGCAGAGTCATGTGCTATAAAAAAAAACAGTTTAGTTTACTTTTTAAACTCTCTGCAACACACCTTCCATCCTGCATGTCATGTGTTTTCCTTAACTCGGGTGCACTGGGGTAAAAGTAGGCGAGAGCCTCCTCTCACCGCGAATGAGTTTGTTTTTTAAACCGACCGAGGCAGTCGAGTTGAGAGGATAAGTAGTAGG
>JAFLJL010003086.1:30000-32500 GCA_018398815.1 Conus ventricosus | reverse complement strand
GTCTGTCTTTCTTTCTTTCTTTCTTTCTTTCTTTCTCTGTCTCTGTCTCTGTCTCTCTCTCTCTTTTCTGTCTCTGTCTCTCTCTCTCTCTCTCTCTCTCTCTCTCTCTCTCTCTCTCTCTCTCTCCTCCCCACTCCTCACCTGTCCTCTTTCTCATTCTCTCGTTATCTGTGTCTGTCTGTCTGTCTGTCTGTCTGTCTGTCTGTCTCTGTCACTCTCTATCTGTCTGTGTCTGTTTCTCTCTCTATGTCTATGTCTCTGTCTCTGTCCCTCCCTGTTTCTCTCTGTCTCTGTTTCTCTCTGTCTCTGTCTGTCTGTCTGTCTGTCTCTCTCTCTCTCTCTCTCTCTCTCTCTCTCTCTCTCTCTCTCTCTCTCTTCTCTCTCTCTCTCTCTCTCTCGGTGTTATTGATTATTGAAAACAATGAAAAAATTGAACTCATCTGATTTCTGTCTCTTCTGGAAATTATTTGATACGCAAATACAACCTATTTTAACATATTCATCAGAGATCTGGGGTTTGCTAGATAATGTTTATATGGAAAAGGTACACACCTATGCGTTAAAGCGCATTTTGCATGTACCGTTGCATGCGTCTAACAAAATGATATACGGTGAGACTGGGCGCTATCCATTACATATTGCAACCTGTGTCAGATCTGTTAAATATTGGCTAAAGTTGGTCAATTTTAGAAGAAACTAGATTATGCAGACAAGCTTATAAAATGTTGATTTTGCAACATGAGTCAGGTAAATTCAACTGGGTCTCTCGTGTAAAAAAACTGTTGACCGAGAATGGTTTTGGTATTGTTTGGCTTTTCCAAGGTGTAGGTAATTATAGACAATTTCTTTCAGAGTTAAAAGATCGTTTGATATGCTCTTACAAACAAACCTGGCATGTTAGTATGATTGATAATGATAAATATAACTGGTTTCTTTCCTTTAAAAGCACATTAGAAGTAGAAAAGTATTTTATACATATTACTAATAACTGGCATAAATACCATTTGGCAAAATTCCGAACAAGAACACTAGGCCTTAACGCCAACAAAAAATGGTTTGAAACATCAGCCAATAGCACGTGCCTTATGTGCACAGATGACAATAATATAGAAAATGAAATGCATTTTGTGTTTGATTGTCCCGCCTATAATACTATACGGCGTAAATGCGAAATATTTAACGAACCAGTCGCACAGAGAAAAGATCTTGTAGCAATCTTATCGAGCCATAATGTAAAACTCGTTGCACGCTTTGCTAGATATATTGCTGAAGCTTCTGAATACCGAAAGAAAAATACCAGTTAACACGTTTTGTTATTTTTGTGTACTTGTGATCCTATATATCCAGTTCTCAAGATGTTGGTCTACAGTGTTTAGATTCTTGATGGTCAGTGAACTAACTTTTCATGCTGATAGCACGTGGATGTGAGCGTGAGTGAGTGTGTGTGTGTGAGTGTGTGTGTGTGTGTGTGTGTGTGTGTGTGTGTGTGTGTGTGTGTGTGTGTGTGTGTGTGTACGGGCGCGCGCGCCCGCGCGTGTGTGAAAGCAAGTCTGGAACAATTTGTATTATTATTTTGTTGCCGCTTTATCATGTACCCTTTTCCCCCCTTGCCATCAGGGCTTATGCTAATGGCAATAAAAAATGTTGAGTTGAGTTGAGTTGAGTCTCTCTCTCTCTCTCCCATTCTGTCGCCTTTTTCTCTCCTTCCTCTTTCTGTGTTCTCAAGCTCCTTCGCCACTGTCCCTCTCAGAGTGACTCCCGCCGTGCACCAGCTACATGCGTTGATATCTAATAGATACAGCCAGACAGACAGACAGACAGACAGACGGATAGACAGCTAGAGAAAGAGAGAGAGAGAGAGGGAGAGAGACAGCCAGACAGCCAGAGACAGAGGTAGAGAGAGACAGAGATATAGACAGAAAGACAGAGACAGACAGAGAGTGACAGAGACAGACAGACAGACACAGATAACAAGCTAGCTAGCCAGATACAGACAGACAGATAGATAGGCAGATGGATAGATAAGATAGAGACAAAGACAGAGACAGAATGCAGACACACAGGCAGACACCCAGACTGACGGACAGATAGATTAGAGAGAGAGAAAAAAAACAGAGACAGACAGACAAACATACAGACAGACAGACACACGACAGACCGACAGACAGAGAACAAGACAGGCAGGCATGGAAGCAGACAGACGGACAGACAGAGACACACAGAGATTGGGATTCCTGGACATCGAATACCAGGCTGTGTGTTGTATAGTCACACAGATGGACGCTGGCAATGAAATTGTACTGCGTCCTACTACGTCAAGCAGACTCCCTCCCCCCTCGCCCCCCCCCCCCCCCCCTCCCACGCCCACCTCTCATATACACCCTTCCTCCCGGGGGGGACTAAACCAGTAATTACTTTCAGCTCATTGCCCCCCCCCCCCCTACCCCCCCCCCCCCCCCCCCCCCTCCGTCTGTCTCGGTTGATTTGTCGCGGCGCGTGA
>JAFLJL010003086.1:12500-27500 GCA_018398815.1 Conus ventricosus | reverse complement strand
AGAGAGAGAGAGAGAGAGAGAGAGATGATGATGATGATGATGATGATGATGAATGATGATGATGACGATAATCTTTATTTCCAAGGGTAACAGATAAGCAAACACATGCTTTTTTTTCATCCGGCCCTTGCCCCGTTAAGGGACTAAGTATGACTAGAGAGAGAGAGAGAGAGAGAGAGGAGAGAGAGAGAGAGAGAGAGAGAGAGAGAGAGAGAGTCAGAAAGACAGAGAGAATGACAGAGAGAGAGGGAAGAGATAGAGTCAGAGAGACAGAGAGAGGGACGGAGACAGAGAGAGACAGACAGAGACAGAGAGATGAGGGCAGGGACGATACACGATGGTATTAACCGAGTCACAGTAGAAGCATAGGAAGGCAGTCGAGAGATCGGTTTGGGGGGGGGGGGGGTGCGGGTTGGGATGGTGAGGGGTCGAGAGAAAATCGAGAGGAAGAAGCTAACAGAGAGAGAGAGAGAGAGAGAGAGAGTGAGAGAGAGAGGAGGAGTGAGGAGAGAGAGAGAGGAGAGAGAGAGAGAGAAAAGATCGTAGGGAGAGAGACATCACTTATCCCCCCCCCCCCCCCCCCACCCCCCCCCCGCCCATTACCTATTCCCTTCCTCTCTCACTACTCCACCACCGCTCCGCCCCATTCTCCCCCTCTTTTTTTTCTACTTCCCCCCCCCCCCCCCTTGCAATTCACAGTGGGGCAATTCTCAGGCCTGCATGCTGCAATGCCACAGTGAAACCAAAAAAAGCGGAACCGTACAAAAGCAGCAGCAGAAGGGCCACCGAGGGAGAGCGAAGACACCCACCACCGTTGAACAAGATCCGGACCCGCCCGCGATTTTGATCAGGATCCGGTCCGCAGAGCTGTAGTCCCATACTGGATTGGGGGGATCGTTGGCCCTCTAGGTCACATTCCCGCAGAGCGGCAGACCATACTGGATTGGTGGGGGGGGGGGGGGGGTCGTTGGCCCTCTAGGTCACATTCCGGTTCCGGTCCGCAGAGCGGCAGACCCATACTGGATTGGGGGGGGGGGGGGGGGGGGGGGGGGGAGGTCGTTGGCCCTCTAGGTCACATTCCGGTTCCGGTCCGCAGAGCGGCAGACCATACTGGATTGGGGAGGGGGGGGGGGGGGGGGGGGGGTCGTTGGCCCTCTAGGTCACATTCGGATCCGGTCCGCAGAGCGGCAGACCCGTACTGGATTGGGGGGATGTGTGGCCCTCTAAGGTCACATTTTTGGTCTTTCGACAAGTTTCGTTAAAATCGGTTTTTTTTTTTATTAGGATTGTGTTGTTGTTGTTGTTGTTGTTGTTGTTGTAGCTGTTGTTTCGTAGTCCAGCTGAAAGTATTGTGTTTTTATTTTTATTTTTATTTTTATTTATTTATTTATTTATTTATTTTTGTTGTTTCATCCGGATCTGCATGACTGTTCAAAAGATTTCGTGGGGTCGCCCCTTAGTCAATGTTTCATATTTCTGACAAGTTTTCCTGAGTTGAAATAATATGTTGTTGTACTTTCTTTCTTTTTTTTTCTAAAGAAAAAACAACAACATATTCATGGTGAATAGATCATGATCCTCCCTTGGTACCCAGTATCCGCACGTCTAATCCGCATCAACAGTCAAGTGCTGGGCGTCCTTATCCGCACGACTGATCAATGATCAACAGTCGGTGCCGTCGTCCTGGTCTTAGGTTAATCTTTCTGACCCTTGGTACCCAGTATCTGCAGGACCAATCCACATCAAGTGTGTGTTTTTTCCCCACCACTTTCCCCCGCCTCTTTTTTTTAAATTTTTTTAAAAATTTTTTTGTTCTGATTTTTTTCTTCTCTTCTTTTTTGTTTACTTTTTTCTTTTTGGCGGTCTCTTTTTCTTTTCTTCTTTTTTGTTACAACGCCTAAACGCCCATCATCTATCTTGCTTCCACACAAACCCCCCTGTTTAAAACGCGCGCGTTCCACACTTTCTTTCATCCCAGTTCCAAGTGTTTTTTTTTTTTTCTATCGTTGGACAAATGCCTCTTTCTCTTTAATGTATACTTGGTAAAATGATGTCTGGGTTTTTCAGGCACTAGTGTAGGGTTCAATAAATTTTGCTTGTTTGGGTTCTTTTAAAATTGTTTTTTTCACAACACCCCGGGTATGCGTTTTTACCTGAAATTTGTGGTAAAAGAGAAAAAGTAGCAAAAGGGAGCAAAAAGGCCGGGGGAATAAAGAAGGACAGGAGGGAAAAAAGAAAAAAGGGAAAAGGGGGGAGGGGAAGAGAGGGGAGGGAAAGAGGGGAGGGAGAGAAGAGAGGAGAAGAAAAGAGAGAGGGGAGAAAAGAGAGAAAAAAAACATTTGAACATTTCGGTTTTTTTCCCACTCTCCTATCCCCCCAAAAAAGGGTTTGGGGCCCTTTCCCACAAACAAAATTTCGAAAAAAAAAAGGGGAAAGGGGTTGTTTTTAAAGGGGAAGGGAAGGGGACAAAATGTGTGTTAATCTCGTAAAACATAAACGATTGGCGTGGGGGATAAGGACGCGGGCCCCCGAGACCCCACAAAAGTGGGTGCGGGTGTCCTTTCGCGCCCCCGGGCCCCAAACCACATAAACCATGTCGGGGGTTTTTGTCCCTTATCCGCACGACCAACCCAAACCACCAACTTCGGTGCTGTCGTCCTTATCCGCACGACCAATCACATCAACAGTCGGTGCTGTGGTCCTTACCCGCACAAACCAAAATCCACATAAACATTGGGTGTGGGTCCTCGTCTTTTGGTTCATTTTTTTCTGCCAGGTGCAAAAAACATTCAAAAAGGGGGGTTTTCCTTTTCTTTTTTTTCTTTTTTCCCTTTTCCTGTTTTGTCTTTTTCTGTTTGTTGTCTGTCTTTTCTTTTCTGTCCCTCTCTCTGTCTCTCTTTTCTCTCTTTTTCCCCTCACTTCTGTCCCCTTTTTCTGTTTTCTCTCGTCTCTATCCCCCCGTCACTGTTTTTTCTTTTCACTTTCTCTCTTCTCTCCCTTTTGTCTTTCTCCCCTGTCCTCTGTCTGTGGTGTTTTTCTGTCCTCTCTTTTCTCTCTTGTCTTTCTTTTGGCGTCCTCTTTGTCTGTTTGAAACTGTCTCTTTTCTCTCTGTCCTCTCTGTCCCCTTGCCCTATGTCTGTCTGTCTTCGGTCTGTCGGCTTTTTCTGTCTGTCTGTTTTTCCTGTCTGTCTCTCTCTCTCCTCTTCTCTCTCCTCTCTCTCTTCCTCTCTCTCCTCTTGACTGATGACAAATTTTTTTTGTCTCCGTCTTTCTTCTGTGTCTCTTTTTCCCCTGTCTTTGTCCCCGGGGGTCTCTTTTTTTGTCTGTCTTTCTCTGTCCCTTTTTCTCTCTTGCTCCTTTCCACTCTCTGTCTCTGTCTTTCTGTCTGTCGGGTCGTCTGTCGGTCTTCTCTCTCTCTCTCCTCTCCCCTCTCTCTCTCCCCTCTCCCCTCTTCTCTCTCTTTTCTCTCTTTTCTGTCTCTCTTTGTTTTCCTGTCTTTTTGTTTTGTCTGCCTGTCGGGCCCTTTTTTTTCTGTTTTCTGTCTCTGTCTTACTGCCCTGTCCGTCTGTGTGTGTGTGTGTGTGTGTGTGGGGTGTTGTGTGTGTGTGGGTGTTGTGGGGTTGGGGTGCGTGGGGTCGTGCGTGCGTGCGTGCGTGCGTGCGTGCGTGCGTGTGGGGTGTGTTTTGTGTGTGTGGGTGTGTGTGTGTGTGTGGGTGTGGGTGTGTGTGGGGGTGTTTTGTGCTTTGGGGTGCGTGGGGGGCGTGTGTGTGTTTTGAAAAAAAAGCTTTAATTAGGGTCGGGGAGAAAATTTCAATATTTTGAACAACAGTATGTCACAAAACAAACAAAAAAAAAATTTTCCATTTGGGGGGGTTTTGTCCGGGGTCCATGTTTGTGGTTTTTCTCCCACATTTTTAACAAAATTTCGGTTCTTAGTTTTCGTGCAGTCTGACAGAGGGACCGGCGAACCACAGCCAAATATGAAAAAGGGTTTGGGCAGGGGGAGGTAAAACATGCCGTCTAAATTAGGTGTGTGGGGGGGGAAGTGTTCTCAGACTTGGGAAACCCAAACCAACGGGAAAAAACAAAAAACAATTACAAAAAAAAACCCAAAATGCCCTAAAAATGGAACACGGAAAACGTTAAAGGGGGAATAAAGGGGCCGTCGAAAAGCAGAGCACCACGGTGCAACGGGGGAAAACAAAAACAACAGTCAAGGGGGAAAGGGGAATATGTATGTGTTTTTGTGATTTCTGTGAGGGGGAAACCAAAGAGTGTTTCCCCAAAGCTTGTTTTTGTTTTTGTCGGTCATCGTCGATGATTGGGGTTTACGGAAAATTGGGGAAGAAAAAAAAAAAAGAAGGAAAGAAAAGATAGAAAAGGAAAAAAAAAGGGAAAAAAAAAAGAGGGGAAAAAGGGTTGGGACTTTCTGTCCTCCCTTTCCCCCCCCCCCCCCCCCCCCCCCCCCCCCCCCCCCCCCACTCCTCCCCCCCAAACCCCCTCCCCCCCCAAAAATAAAAGGAAAGGGAAAAAAAATTAAAAGTGCTCCTTTTTTTATCAAAAGAATCTCCTCTCTCTTCTCTCCTCTCTTCCCCTCTCTCCCTTCTCTCTCTCTCTCTCTCTCTCTTTTCTCTCTCTCTCTCTCTCTCTTTCCCCCATCCTTATTTGCGCTTTTGGGGAAAACGGGACCCCAAGCGGCACCTTTTGGGGTGGGGCCCTTAAAACCCGGGTTTAGTTTTTTGGGAAAACGAGGGCTGTCGTTTCCCTTTGTCATTGGTTGTTTGCTTCTCCGTCCCCAATCCCCTTGTCGTTTTTTTTTGTGTTGTGTTGGTTTTTTTTTTTTCTTTTTGTTGTTGTTTTTTATGGTTTTCAGGGTTCATGTCGAAAAATAAACCGCCCGGGTCACTTGCCAAACAAGGATGCCACAAGTAAAAAAGCGTGCAGACACTCTTCCCTCCACCCTTTTGAAAAATCTGTCAAGTTTCCCCGGCTTGTGTCAAAACCTCTGGCAAAAACCGGGAAACCCATAGGCGAATAAACAAAATTTTTTTTCCGCTCCGTCCCTTAAAGTGGGGTTTTTTTTAGTGTTGTTTTTTTTTACCCCCCCTTTTGCCCCTGGAAGGGGGGGGGGGGGGGGGGGTTAAAAAAAAGAAAAGTTTTATGCCCCCTGTAAACAAGCCCCGGCTTTTACTTTCCCCTCGTAGCTTTTTAAAAAAGGGGAGGGGAAAACGACCTCCCTGGAGATTCCATCTCTGACAAACTAGAAAAGTTTTCATTTTAAAAGTCCAGGGGGGGGGGGGGGGGGGGGGGGGGAGGGGGGGGGGGGTTTTGGGGGGGGGGGCTGGGGAGGATGCGGACAACGAACATTTAATTTCAGCAAACTCCATGAAAGCCCCTTTTTCAGAGATAGTTTTTTGCCGGGGGTGATTTTTGAGAAAACATTTTTTTTTGTTTTTTTTTTTTTTTTATCTGAATTTTAGGAGAGAAATATTCTTGAACAATTTTTTCCCCCCGTGTTTTTAAAAAAAATAAAAAAAGTAGACCCGTTTTTTTTAAGAAATGGTGCGTGTTTTTACAAAAAAATTTGTTTTACTGCTTTAAATTTTTAAAAAGAAAAATTTACGAGTCGCAAACTTGGGTACCCC
Organism: Conus ventricosus; assembly: GCA_018398815.1. Classification (NCBI taxonomy): domain Eukaryota; kingdom Metazoa; phylum Mollusca; class Gastropoda; order Neogastropoda; family Conidae; genus Conus; species Conus ventricosus. The sequence goes on along the minus strand of JAFLJL010003086.1, from coordinate 21,855 downwards.
CCCCCCCCCCCGTTTTTCCCACCCCTCCCAAACCCCCCCCCCCCTCAAACCCTTTTTGGTCGGGTGGGCTAACAAAACATGAATTGACATTTTCATTGACAGAACACATCAAAAAGCCCCGAAATTTACATTTGATTCCTTTACAGCAGGAAAACAACACCCAAGAAATTTAAATTGATCTTGGAAAAGCAGGGACATGAACAGCATGGGTTTTAAATTTTCTTGACAGTAGCACATCAAAAAACCCTGGAAATTTTAAAATTTATCATTGAAGCAGCACATCAACAGCATGAAAATTTAAAATTTATCATCGACAGCAGCCTAACAGCATGAAAAAGAAATTGATCATTTGACCGCAGCACAAACAAAAGCAAAGAATTGAAATTGATTTTGACAGCAGCACATCAACAGCATGAAAATTTTAAATTGTCATTGGGCAGCAGCACATCAACAGCGTGAATTGAAAATTTATCATCCCCACCCCCGCACATCAACAGCATGAAATTTGGAAAATTTTATCATTGACAGCCCACATCAAAAACATAATTTTAAATTGATCATTGATGCTGACTTTTCCCCTTAGGTCAGGGGGCGATTGCCGGGCCTTTTTTCAAACCCCCAATGCCCGGTGGGTAAAAACGTTAAAACCACCTTTTGGGAAAACATGGGTTAATTTCCCGCCTTGAAAGTTCCCCAAAGGGGGTTTTCACCTTTTTGTATGGGGGTTTCAAAATTTTTTTTTTGATGTGTAGGAAAAATGGACAATATTTAAACGAAAAGGGAACATCCCTCTTTTTATTTGAAAACTTTTGTGTTGTTTTTGTGGGGTTTGATTATGAAACGTTTTTTCTTTATTATTAATTTATTTTTTTTATTTTTATTTATTTTTATTTATTATTTATTATTTTTTTATTTTATTATTTTTTTTTGTTATTATCATTTATCCAACATCATCTTTATCATCATCATCTTTCCTCATCATCACCCTTTTTTGTTGTTGTTATTGTTTTCAGTATAGTTGTATCATTGTATCGTTTTCACATTTTATTTTTATCATTACAGTCCCTTTTTAATTGTTATTGGTTTTTTTTTTTTTATTCGAACAATATGTTGAGCTTTTAAACCCTCATTTAATTTATAATTTTAAAAAAATTTTAATAAAATAAAAGATGTAATTTGTATAATACGGTAACAATAAAAAAATATGATGCAATCATAAAAAAACAGATGATGAAACTTTAACAATAATAACAAAAACTACAGTAGCAACAAAAAACAAAAAACAAGGGAAAGGTGGGGTGGGGGGTGGTGGGGTGGTGGGGTGTTGATGTTTTATGTGATGATTAAGGGGGGGATGGGGTGGGTTGATAAAGATTTATGGTTTTAGGTGATGATGACAAAAGGAAAAGGAGGGGGGGGGGGAGGGACGAATGGAAGAAAAGCATCCATATTGTTGTGAGGACAAATGGAAAATAAAAACATTCATGTTATTGTTCGCGTTGTGAGCGGCTTCCCTGCTAATTCTTCCACTACTGCTTTTTTTTTTTTTTCTTTTTTTTTTTAAATGGACTGCTCATCTTCAGGATCCGCACGTGTGGCCTATATCATGTCACCGTGACATGACCTTGAATCGAGTCCCATGGTGTTGCTGCGATTCTAGCTGGGGGAGAACGATCGTGCGAGCGAGCTAGCGAGCGAGCGAGAGAGAGAGAGAGAGAGAGAGAGAGAGAGAGAGAGAGAGAGAGAGGAGAGAGAGAGAGAGAACAAAAGAAAGCCTTCTTCTCTCTGTGTGTGTGTGTGTGTGTGTGTGATGTGTGTGTGTGTGTGTGTGTGTGTGTGTGTGTGTGTGTGTGTGTGTGTGTGTGTGTGAACACACTGTTTTCCTAATCTTAGATTGCTGTTACTAGATAAAAGCATCAATGTTGTTTTGGTGGGGGAGGGAGGGGGTGGGAGGAAATAACGCTATGATTACAGATCTCCTCCAGAGGGTGGTGTCGCGGCGATCTGACATTTTATAAGCTCCACGTAGACGTCAGGAGCCAGGGCTGCGGTAACAGGAACCCGGGGTGTGGCTGTGTAAGGTGTCTAGAGGCAACGAGCTGTTTGGTGGGAATAACACCGCAAGGCGAGCACCAGAGATCGAGCAAGAAAAAAAAAAGGGGGGGGGGGTGTGGAGGGCAGGGGGGGGGGGGGGAGATATCAGAGAATCGTCTAAAGTTACGTTGCTAACAGTATGGAACTGGTTTGGACAGAGAAAAAAATGGCACGTTTGAAATTTGCAGAAGCCCGGCTGTATCGAGTTCAGGATGAAAAAAATTAAATGAATTTCAGCATATTCTTTAGACAGAAAGACAGACAGACAGACAGAAAGACAGACAGACAGAAAGAAATAAAGCATGAAAGAAAGAAAGAAAGGATGAAAGGAAGGAAGGAAGGAAGGAAGGAAGGTAGAAAGAAAGACAAAAAAGCAAGGAAGGATGGAAGGAAGGAAGCAAGAAAGAAAAGAAGGAAAGCAGGAAGAAAGAAACAAAGAAAGAAAGAAAGGAAGGATGGGTGGAAGGGAGGAAGGAAGGAAGAAAGAAGAAAAAGAAAGAAAGAAACAAAGAAAGGAAGGGAGGAAGGATGGGTGGAAGGGAGGAAGGAAGAAGAAAGAAGATAAAGAAAGAAAGAAACAAAGAAAGGAAGGGAGGAAGGATGGGTGGGAAGGGAGGAAGGAAGGTAAGAACGAGAAAAAGAAAGAAAGAAAACAAAGTAAAGAAAGAAAGGAAGGATGGGTGTGGAAGGGAGGAGGAAGGAAGGAAAGAAGAATTGAAAGAAAGAACAAGAAAGGAAGGTGAGGAAGGAAGGAAGGCAAGGAAGGAAGGACAGGAAGAGGAAGGACTTGAGCATGATTGTATTTCGATCTCACTGTTCACATCAAGCACATCGCTGGAGAATTTGCAACAGCAACCAACAACAACAAAATCGTTTTGTGAGGGGGGGGGGGGGAATGAATTAAAGACGTGCGCATTAACAGTGTTAATGTCACACTTATTCGCATCTGTGTGTGTGTGTGGTGTTGTGTGTTGTGTGTGTGTGTGTGTGTGTGTGTGTGTGTGTGTGTGTGAACGAAAAGCGATCAATACGTGTTAATTGTCTGATTGCCCTGAATGTGTAGTGAGTAGAAGAGAAAGTTTTTAAAATAGATATGAGAGTGAAGGGGTGGATCGGATATTAGATGTGGGAGGGACGTATGTGTGTGAGTGTATGTGGTGTGTGTAGTTTTGTGTGTAGTGTGTGTGTGTGTGTGTTTGTGTGTGTGTGATATATAAAAAAAAAAGAGAGAGAGAAGTAGAGAGAGAGGAGGATGTGAGAGAGGGAGATGAGATGAGAGCCGATGAGAGGACAAGACAAGAAACAAATTCTTCTATTTACGAGGATAATAGATAAGACTGATGTGCTTTTTTACATCCAGTCCTCGCCCTGTTGTAGGGTCACCAATATAACTAAAAGGTAACAAAGGATGCATGAAAAGTCTGGACTAGTACTACAATACAATACGGGATTAAAATTTAAAAGGGAAAAAATGAGAGAGTGTGAGAGAGAGAGAGGAGAAGCAGAGAGAGAGAGTGAGAGACGCTGGGAAGCGAATAAGGGAGCGCGGGTAAAGCCTGCAGAGAGAGTGGGAGAGGGGAGAGAGAGGAGAGAGAGAGAGAGAGGAGAGAGATGAGAGAGAAGGAGGGTGGGGAGAAAGTGGCTAGGAGTGGTGCGATAAGAGAGCATGTTTAGAACAATTCTGTACAATCAGAAAATTCCAAAGAGATAAAAATACAATCAATTTTGAAAACACATGGGGGAGGGGGGGGGGGATAGATATAAGCACAAATGGAGGTGGGGGAAATGATAATGGATAGCCAGTCGCCACGGGTAGGAGGGGATATCTTCTGGATAAAAAAATCAAGTCATTCCAGCAGATACCGTGAGAGAGAGAGAGACAGAGAGAGACGAGAGAGAGAAGACGAGAGAGAGTGAGATGGAGACGAGGGACCGAGAGAGAGAAGGGAGAGAGTGAGAGAGAGTTCATAAGAATACAAGCTTTCGACAGATTGACAAGAGGGCAGGGAGGTAGTAGGATAACACACACAGCCACAACGCACACCCACACACACACACACACACCACACACACAACACACACACACTCACACACACACATATATATATATTCTCTATAGGACATACTTACTAAACAAAATAACATACATGTGCATTTCAATGTACAAAAACGCGTTCTAATTAGTAAGGTACATACATAAGGCAAAGAGGCGTGGTGGTGCTACTGGTGGTGGATTTGATGGGGAGTATGCAAGTTACTCGGCACATAAGATGGTTGAAATAATGGTGTTGGAAGGTTTGATATGCATTGGTGTTGTGTGGTTGATTCAGGGAGCGAGGTTCCATTGTCAGGAACTGACTATGTTTAAACGGGATTTGAATAAGTCAATTCTAGGAACAGGGGACATGAAGTTTTGGGCTAGTGTCCTTGAGGATAATTTATGTCGAATCTGCCTTCCCAGAACAATTCTTGTGCATTAATATGATCCCTTTGTTGTATGCTAATTCAGACTTAATGGAGAGAACTTGAATCTTGTTTATCGTCCCGAGTCCAGAAGACTACTGCTTTTTAGGAGGACTAATTTGAGTGCTCGCTTTGTGCAGGCTTAACATGGTTTGAGATTGTTAGCGCTAGCACAGTCCCATAGAAGTAGATCCATAGGTCTATGATGATTGAATATGAGACTGGAAAAAAGTAGCTTTGCGTGAATGCAGGTCGAGGAAGCGTTTGATTTTTGGAGGTTGATAAACTTTCTGGGAAACTTTTTTGCATAGTGAGGTTATGTGAGCTTTGCCAATACTCATATTGTTATCAATTGTTATTCCTAGCACTGTTGAGGCATGTTACCTGGTCAACGGGTTCATTTTAAAGATGTACAGGGAGGAAACTTAAGAGTGAGATTTTGTCTTTTTTGCCTGGGGTGTGATAAAGCATGGATTTAGTTTTTTGAGGGTGAAGCGCATGTGATTTTGTTCAGTCCATTTCACGAGTGCATTCGCACTTTCTTGTAAAGTTTGTGCAAGAATACTGTAACATCTGAATGATTTGTGTGGACTGTTGTGTCATCAGCAATAAAGTTCAGGTGGATGTGATATGTAGTGGGGTCATTGATGTATATTGTGAATAAATAAGGGACCCAAGATAGATGCTTGTGTGGACCGCCATAGGAAGTGTTTGAAATGAAGAGGTTGTATTTAATTTCACACATGTTGCCTATTTGTGAGATATGAGTGATAAAAATGGCGTAAGAGTTCCTTGTGGATAAAGCCATACAATTTTAATGTTCTAAGAAGAAGGTTGTGGTTCTATCACATCAAATGCTTTTTTGGAAATCAATAAATAGGAAACCACAATATTTGTTGTTGTAATGCTGTTTAGCCATCATCATCCAGGTTGATTAGTGCGTGTGGTCATGAAATGGTTGTGTCGGAACAAGGACTGTCTTGGATGAAGCAAGTGGTATGTTTTAAGGTGGTTGTAATGTGTGTCTTGTTTTTGTGTTTTTCCACAACGGTTTGGAAAGAGTGGAAAATGATTGAGATTGGTCTGTAGTTTGCAGGTCTGAGCTGTCACCTGCTTTGTAGATAGGAATGACTTTTGCTTTTTTGAAATCTATTGGGAAATTGATTTTTGTCGGATACATAGATTGAAGTCGTATGTCAAACGTATCTTAATTGCTGGGCTGATAGTTTGAGATTTTTGCCGTCTTAGGCCATCCAACCGGCAGTACTTGACTGTTTTTAGGTGCGTTAGGTAGTGATTGATTTCTAATACTGTTTGGTGGAATATACAGTTCTAAGTGTTGTTTTTATCATGGCAATATTGTTTCAGGTTTTTGAAGGGTCGTTTGATCTTGAAGTATAGCGTGACAACTTTATTGGCTATAGTGCAAAAGTGGTGTGTTTCAGTTGTTCGAAGAGATTGCCTTTTAATTATAGTTGATTTTGAAGAAAGATTGATTGTTTGTAAGTCGTTAATAGCTCTCCATACCAATTTTGGGTTTGATTTGATGAATTAGTTCTCGATGTATTTCGTTTTTTCTCTGCGCTTCTGGGAATTTATTGCATTTCTCAGCTATTCTAGATCCTCTTCCTAAGCCATGTTGTTTAAGCAGATCTCTAGATACCTGCCTCCGGTAACTCTTTTAGTGTACCATGCGGTTTGGGGATTATGTGACGTACTTCTAATCGTTTTTAGAGGGGAGTAGTTGGTTATCATTTTTTCTGTAAAATGTTCTGATCCAAAAATTCCACAGCCACATTCTGGACCAGTTTTGTTGTAAACGGATGAGAGATTTGGATAAAGCAAGTCATGTAGAAAATTTGGTTGTTAAAGTTTGTAAAGCAACAGGTAGGTTATTGTCTTGTGTCCGTTTGGGGAATTTTTTACTCCTTTTTTGGGACCTGTGACACACACGGGGTAATGATCACTACAGTTTAGAAACAGGGACACAGGCTTCTGCTATGTTAGTTTATCTGAAACAGAAATATGGGTCGATTAACGTGTCTTAGAGTTTGGTGTGAATCTCGTTGGAAAGATTCGATGAGTTGATGCAGGTTAAACAGATTGAATGCTTGCGTCCATGATTTTGCGCTGTTTCAGAAGGTCTGTGTTAAAGTCTCGAGTAAAATAATTTCCTTGGTTCTAGTGAGACTGCATCATCATCGGAATAAATTTGTCGACCCAGTTTACTCTTTCAGATGGGTTACTGTTGCTGAATTCCTAACCAAAAGGGAGGGTTTCTTTTCAGCTTTAACTTCTATCCAGACCATTCTACACGTTTACGTTCTAGGTGAGACGTGTTTGAAAGCTAAGGGTTTCGTTGATGAAGATAAGAAGACCCTTCTCTGTTCGTCCTCTGTGCAGGATCTTCCGGTAGAGTGAGAGAGAGAGAGAGGAGAGAGAGGAGACGATGAGAGAGAGAGGAGAGAGAGGACGAGAGAGAGGAGTGAGGAGAGAGCGAGAGAGAGAGAGAGAGAGATGCGAGAGTGAGAGACGAGAGAGATGGATAGTGAAGAGGTAATTAATGGGAGAGGATAGAGAAAGAAGCGTCGGGGGGGGGGGGGGGGGGGGGGGGGGGGGGGGGGGGGGGGGGGGAGGGGGGAGGGTTGGGGGTGCAGGAAGAAAAGAAGGGGGGGAGGGATACCAATGGAACCAAAGACTATAGCAAAGAGAAATAGAGGCATGGGCGTTTAATGAGAGACAGAACAGACAGCAGACAGACAGAAAGAGAGACAGAAAGACAGATAGAAAGACTGACATGAAAAAATGACTGACTGATTGACTGACTTACTGACAGGCAGGTAGACAGACTATAGAAAAGAGGACGACTGACAGATAGACAGACAAACAGACAAATGGTCACAAAACCCCACAACATTTTTTTACACTCAACACACCACACGCGCCATGCGCGCGCGCGTACGCAGAACGCACGCATACACAATACACACACAGGAGGGAGAAAGGAGGGAGGAAGGAGAGAGAGAGAGAGAGAGAGAGAGAGGACGAGAGAGATCGAGGAGAGAGAGAGAGAGAGAGAGAGAGACAGACTGACAGACAGACAGACAGACAGACAGACTGAAGACAGAGAGAAACATAGACAGTCACACAAACACGAGAGAGGGGAAAGGAGGTAGGGAGGGAGATACAGAGAGGGAGAAGTGAGAGAGGAGAGAGGAGAGGAGAGAGAAGAGAGAGAGAGTGAAGAGAGAGTTGAGAGAGAGGGGTGAGAGGAGATCGACTAAAAGAGAGAGACAGAGAAAGACACAAAAGAGACAGACAGACAGACAGACAGACAGACAGACAGACCAGACAGTCGGACTACAAGAAAGATAAGAGACTTGAGGTACACCACACGAAAGAGGAGAGGGGGGAGGAAGAGAGAGACAGAGAGAGGAGAGAGACAGGCAGGACAGGCAGACAGACCTAAAGACAGACAGAGGGACAGAGACAGCCACAACCAACAGAGAGGACAGAGAGAAAAATAACAAAGAGGCCATACATTATGGCCCATACGCTTTAATAGGAGACACACACACACACACAACACCACACACACGCACACAAGCACAACAAACCAACACACACACAACAACACACACAAACACACACACACAGAGAGAAGATAGAGAGAGGTGACGTGAGAGAGTGGAGATGAGGGGAGAGAGAGAGAGTGAGAGACAGTGACAGAGACTGAGAGAGAAATACAAGAAGCCCTACATCATCGCTAAAGTTTTACCAAAAGCCACACAGACATAGGGAGAGAGAGTGAGAGGGCGGGGGGGGAGCAAAGAGAGAGAGGAGAGAGGAGAGAGAGAGAGAGTGAGAGTGGTCAGACCCAGAATCAGACTGACAGACCAGAGAGACAGAGACAAACCAACAAAAATCACAGAGAGACTGACAGAATTAACAAGGACCCCTTACATTATCGAAATTCAGCGTTTCCAGGAACCCAGCCCCCAACCCCCCCCCCCCCCATTTCCCCTACTGACCCCCACCCCACATTCCCTCCCTCCATCCCCACCCCCCTCACCCCACCCCCGAATATAAACCGCGAGAGCCATATTTAACTGTTAAAAACATAATTGATGATAAACTAAAAAAAATTAATCTAGAATAAACACTGCCGGAACATCAACCCACGGTGTTAAGAGGTGGGGTGGTGGGGGGGGGGGGGGGGGGGGGGGGAGAGAATATGCAGAATCAGTGCTTTCGATGCGCCACCGTAGAAGGAACCAGTGGAGGTGTGGGAAGAGAGATGAGGGAGGGGGTGGGGATGAGCTGAGGGTAAAATGTGTTGGGCTAGCTGCGGTGCTCGGCTGGGGGGGGGGGGGGGGGGTCCTTTCCTCTCCTCCCCCCCATTTCCCCCCCCCCCCACCTTTCTTCCCCTCCTCCCTACTCCAAGGGATGTCACTGGCGAGTGGTCCGAGCCCACAGTTACGATGAGGCCCAAACACTGCATTTTCTCTCTATCACACACACTGAGCTGCATGTAACTTCTTTCAAGATACAAGATACAAGAATACTTTATCATCTCATTTCTGAGAAATTACAATCGTGCTGCTGACTAGCTATGAAACTGGCGACATAAATCAATATAAAGAAAACAGAATCAGTTTAGTTAGAATGTAAAACTTCATACATGTAGATAAACACATACTACACACACCACACACACACACACACACACACACACACCAACACACATACACACACACACATACACACACACACACACACACACACACACACACACACA
>JAFLJL010003086.1:0-7500 GCA_018398815.1 Conus ventricosus | reverse complement strand
GTTTAAAAGGCTGTGCCAGTCTTGAATAAAAGTTACTCTGTGTTAGGTTTCCTTATGGGAGCAAAACATACCCACTTGTTTACTGTTTAATGTCTTTCTGTTTGCAGAGTGAGAAGCAATCCTCTAGTAGAGGAGGCCAGCATGACACCATTTTTTCGACCCTGGAAAAAAACAGGGGTGGAGGGGGACGAGGGCGAAGGGGACGTTGGGAAGAGGGTGGAGAAGGTTGGTGATGGTGGAAAGGAAGGGTTCGGGAGAACAGAGGGTGTGGGGGGGGGGGGGACGAGGGGGGGGGGGGCGAAGGGGAAGAGGGTGGAGAAGGTTGGTGATGGTGGAAAGGAAGGGTTCGGGAGAACAGAGGGGTGGGGGGGGGGGGGACGAGGGGGGGGGGGGGCGAAGGGGAAGAGGGTGGGAGAGGTTGGTGATGGTGGAAAGGAAGGGTTCGGGAGAACAGAGGGGTGGGGGGGGGGGGACGAGGGGGGGGGGGGGGCGAAGGGGAAGAGGGTGGAGAAGGTTGGTGATGGTGGAAAGGAAGGGTTCGGGAGAACAGAGGGGTGGGGGGGGGGACGAGGGGGGGGGGGCGAAGGGGAAGAGGGTGGAGAAGGTTGGTGATGGTGGAAAGGAAGGGTTCGGGAGAACAGAGGGGTGGGGGGGGGGGACGAGGGGGGGGGGGGACGAGGGCGAAGGGGAGAGGGTGGAGAAGGTTGGTGATGGTGGAAAGGAAGGGTTCGGGAGAACAGAGGGGTGGGGGGGGGGGGGACGAGGGGGGGGGGGACGAGGGCGAAGGGGAAGAGGGTGGAGAAGGTTGGTGATGGTGGAAAGGAAGGGTGTCGGGAGAACAGAGGGGGGGGGGGGGGGGGACGAGGGGGGGGGGGGGGACGAGGGCGAAGGGGAAGAGGGTGGAGAAGGTTGGTGATGTGGAAAGGAAGGGTTCGGGAGAACAGAGGGGTGGGAGGGGGGGGGACGAGGGGGGCGGGGCGAAGGGGAAGAGGGTGGAGAAGGTTGGTGATGGTGGAAAGGAAGGGTTCGGGAGAACAGAGGGGTGGGGGGGGGGACGAGGGGGGGGGACGAGGGCGAAGGGGAAGAGGGTGGAGAAGGTTGGTGATGGTGGAAAGGAAGGGTTCGGGAGAACAGAGGGGGGGGGGGGGGGGGGGGGACGAGGGGGGGGGACGAGGCGAAGGGGAAGAGGGTGGAGAAGGTTGGTGATGGTGGAAAGGAAGGGTTCGGGAGAACAGAGGGGGGGGGGGGGGGGACGAGGGGGGGGGACGAGGGCGAAGGGGAAGAGGGTGGAGAAGGTTGGTGATGGTGGAAAGGAAGGGTTCGGGAGAACAGAGGGGTGGGGGGGGGGGGGGGGGACGAGGGGGGGGGGGGGACGAGGGCGAAGGGGAAGAGGGTGGAGAAGGTTGGTGATGGTGGAAAGGAAGGGTTCGGGAGAACAGAGGGTGGGGGGGGGGGGACGAGGGGGGGGGGGCGAAGGGGAAGAGGGTGGAGAAGGTTGGTGATGGTGGAAAGGAAGGGTTCGGGAGAACAGAGGGGTGGGGGGGGGGGACGAGGGGGGGGGGGGCGAAGGGGAAGAGGGTGGAGAAGGTGGTGATGGTGGAAAGGAAGGGTTCGGGAGAACAGAGGGGTGGGGGGGGGGGGGAAGAGGGGGGGGGGACGAGGGCGAAGGGGAAGAGGGTGGAGAAGGTTGGTGATGGTGGAAAGGAAGGGTTCGGGAGAACAGAGGGGTGGGGGGGGGGGACGAGGGGGGGGGGACGAGGGCGAAGGGGAAGAGGGTGGAGAAGGTTGGTGATGGTGGAAAGGAAGGGTTCGGGAGAACAGAGGGGTGGGAGGGGGGGGGACGAGGGGGGGCGGGGGCGAAGGGGAAGGAAGGGGGTGGAGAAGGTTGGTGATGGTGGAAAGGAAAGGGTTCGGGAGAACAGAGGGGTGGGGGGGGGGGACGAGGGGGGGGGACGAGGCGAAGGGGAAGAGGGTGGAGAGGTTGGTGATGGTGGAAAGGAAGGGTTCGGGAGAACAGAGGGGGGGGGGGGGGGGACGAGGGGGGGGACGGGGCGAAGGGGAAGAGGGTGGAGAAGGTTGGTGATGGTGGAAAGGAAGGGTTCGGGAGAACAGAGGGGGGGGGGGGGGGACGAGGGGGGGGGGACGAGGGCGAAGGGGAAGAGGGTGGAGAAGGTTGGTGATGGTGGAAAGGAAGGGTTCGGGGAACAGAGGGGTGGGGGGGGGGGGGGACGAGGGGGGGGGGGGGGGGGACGAGGGCGAAGGGGAAGGGGTGGAGAAGGTTGGTGATGGTGGAAAGGAAGGGTTCGGGAGAACAGAGGGGTGGGGGGGGGGGAACGGGGGGGGGGGGCGAAGGGGAAGAGGGTGGAGAAGGTTGGTGATGGTGGAAAGGAGGGTTCGGGAGAACAGAGGGGTGGGGGGGGGGGACGAGGGGGGGGGGGCGAAGGGGAAGAGGGTGGAGAAGGTTGGTGATGGTGGAAAGGAAGGGTTCGGGAGAAAGAGGGGTGGGGGGGGGGGGAAGAGGGGGGGGGGACGAGGGCGAAGGGGAAGAGGGTGGAGAGGTTGGGATGGTGGAAAGGAAGGGTTCGGGAGAACAGAGGGGTGGGGGGGGGGACGAGGGGGGGGGACGAGGGCGAAGGGGAAGAGGGTGGAGAAGGTTGGTGATGGTGGAAGGAAGGGTTCGGGGAACAGAGGGGGGGGGGGGGGGGACGAGGGGGGGGGACGAGGGCGAAGGGGAAGAGGGTGGAGAAGGTTGGTGATGGTGGAAAGGAAGGGTTCGGGAGAACAGAGGGGTGGGGGGGGGGGGACGAGGGGGGCGGGGCGAAGGGGGAGAGGGTGGAGAAGGTTGGTGATGGTGGAAAGGAAGGGTTCGGGAGAACAGAGGGGTGGGGGGGGGGGACGAGGGGGGGGGGGACGAGGGGGGGGGGGGACGAGGGCGAAGGGGAAGAGGGTGGAGAAAGGTTGGTGATGGTGGAAAGGAAGGGTTCGGGAGAACAGAGGGGGGGGGGGGGGGACGAGGGGGGGGGGGGACGAGGGCGAAGGGGAAGAGGGTGGAGAAGGTTGGTGATGGTGGAAAGAAGGGTTCGGGAGAACAGAGGGGTGGGGGGGGGGGACGAGGGGGGGGGGGGACGAGGGCGAAGGGGAAGAGGGTGGAGAAGGTTGGTGATGGTGGAAAGGAAGGGTTCGGGAGACAGAGGGGTGGGGGGGGGGGACGAGGGGGGGGGGGGGCGAAGGGGAAGAGGGTGGAGAAGGTTGGTGATGGTGGAAAGGAAGGGTTCGGGAGAACAGAGGGGGGGGGGGACGAGGGGGGGGGGGCGAAGGGGAAGAGGGTGGAGAGGTTGGTGATGGTGGAAAGGAAGGGTTCGGGGAGAACAGAGGGGTGGGGGGGGGGGGGACGAGGGGGGGGGGGGGGACGAGGGCGAAGGGGAAGAGGGTGGAGAAGGTTGGTGATGGTGGAAAGGAAGGGTTCGGGAGAACAGAGGGGGGTGGGGGGGGGGACGAGGGGGGGGGGGACGGGGCGAAGGGGAAGAGGGTGGAGAAGGTTGGTGATGGTGGAAAGGAAGGGTTCGGGAGAACAGAGGGGGGGGGGGGGGAGGAAGGAGGGTGACAGCTGGAAGCATCTCTTTAGGGGTATCTGTTGATTCGTCGTTATATTCCATCTGAGCTGAGAAAGAAAGAGGAGAGAGAGAGAGAGAGAGAGAGAGAGAGAGAGAGACAGACAGACAGACAGACAGACGACAGAAATGGGGGACAGGGGTTAGGCAGGAAAGTCATGCATTATCGGAGGGAGGTGAGGGGGGGGGGGGATGTTAGAATTAATGAGGTCCATTGTCTTCATGGAGACATGGGTTTATGTCCCGTCAAGTTGTTGGTGGCAAGCATGCCCGATGCCAGAAAAGAACTTTCTCACGCGCTGTTTGTCTTTGTCCATCAGTAAGAGAACAGACACTCCAACGATCGGGGCAAAGGGGAGCAAGGTAGAAAAGAAACGGACAAAGGGGCAGCACTGGCATTTACTGACCACAGAAACATCGACAGAAACTGGTGTGTTTTTTAAGCAAAGGAAAGGGTGACAGTAAAATTAACTCACTCGCGTCGCAGTGAAGGAAGCCGTACTTCTCTCCGTCATATCGCACGAAATTTGAAAAAAAAAAAAAAGTCATTAAACATCGTCCGCTGTATGCATCGGTATGAAAGTAAAAAGAAAAATAGATCGGCGGAAAGTAAAAAGAAAATGGAGACTAAATTAACTTTGGCGTGACAGCGGTGTAGTTGGCAGTTACCCTCCTTCGAAAATGGTATCCTAGTCAGACGAGTGTGTCCGACACTGCCTTCACGGCAAGCAGTTGTGTCGGAATGTCCTTTCCAGTTCGACTCGAGTGAGTTAAAAGAACTGGGGAGAGAAAAAAAAACTGAGCAGGGACGAGGGGAAGAGAAGGGTGTGTGTGTGTGTGTGTGTGTGTGTGTGTGTGTATGGGTGTGTGTGTGTGGGGGGGGGGGGGATGGGGATAGGGTGCAGGTGGGAAGTTGGATGCAATAGGGAGAGAGAACAGGGAAAATGTCTGTTCTACCCCACTTGCTCCTCCACCAAGTTTTCGGGCGAAAGTGACCTAGAAGCGGCATATTACAGTTCTCTGACAAGTAAGACTTCAATAACCAAAAAATAACGATTATCTACAAACAAACATACTGTGCAGGGTTATCCGTTTTCAATACTAATTTACTAAACTTTTCAGATTTCAGTTTTGTTTAATCCTATGTTTTTCTTGATCGTTTTCAATAACATCATTTTCGCGCAAACATTCTTCAAATGAGTCTCTGTCTTTCATGTGAAATAACACTACAGTCTTTAACTGTTCTCTAAAGTCTTTTAAAACCGAGTTATATTTTTGGCATAAAATCCACACACTTATCCATCATGTCTTCGCTGAAAGCCAGCTTTGACAAAGTGTTTCTCTTTTTAACTATATCTTTTTCTGCCGAACAGTCATCTATAATAAAGAGTGTCTGCGTTCCTTCAAACACTTTATAAAAGTATTCTAAACACTCACTCAGTTTAGTGCTAGGATTAACTAAATATACGTCATTGTCTGTCCATATAAACCTTCTATCATGATATGCTTTGTTCCTTTTAAGTGTTGGACAGAAAATCACAATATGATCAAAATTATAGCGATAAACTGTTTGTAATAAGTCTAGGACAAATATTGTTTTTCCACAACCAGTCTGCCCACAATCATTGAACAATGAGGGGATTTTATCATAAAGTTTAACTGCTCCATAGTTTTATAGCAGAATTTAATCTAATCCAGTTATTATTTTTATCATACTCTCGTCAAAACTTGTTCAGTATAATAAAACCCTACGAGGCCTAAATGTGTAAGATTAATCCAATTCAGTTCTGTAAGATTGTTTCTATTTAAGTCAACATTGATTTTGTTGCTTGTTGTTATAATCTTAATATCCTCACCATTGTGAAGAACGACGACAACAACGTTAGGCGTTTAACGTCTAAGTTTTGCCAGCTAATATTAATTCCTTTTATAAGGACGTCACTAACGCCCACAACCCATCCCTCTCCACATCTTTAAAGACAGAAATTTCAAATATCATTGTGAACGTGTCTCTAATTTTCTGCTTGGAAAGAACTGTAATTTTGTAGAAGCTTTTTTTACAACTGTTTCTTTTCTGTGGAGGATGTACTGTTTTTTCCCATACGGCGTTATTTCAATTTCTTTCCGACTATTGTCGTCTGGCATAAGACTTACATGTAAAGGGCCAGAGTTGAATGCTTTTCTGAAACTTTTTTGACGGCTAAAATATGTAAATGGGCTTATGAATTCAAATTTTATTTCCATTCTAAATATGGTTCTAAGTGCCATTTGAGGTCAGGTTTTCGAACTATTTTATATTCATACTGGCCAACATTATTTGCCTCTAGATTGCGTAGTTGCTCTAGTTTAGGAAACCTTTTGTTGTCGTCAACCTCTTTGCGTTTATAATCACCATCTTTAGTGTACTCAAAACCATACAAAGTGCCTATCTCACCGTTCTGTTCAAAGTCCGCAACGTCTGCAAGGTCTTTTAATTCTAAAGTTATACACCTCACAGGCGCTAATGTAACTCCTGGTTCTTCTGGCCCACGCGACATTATTTTTTAGTAGCGTATTATTTTATTTCCAAAACAATGTGCAGGTTATCACATTTCACAACTTTCCCGCTTTGTCTTTGATTTTTATATTAAATGATCCAACCCTCCACAAACTAATCTTTTAAACTGTAAATTAGGGAATTGTATAATTTCATAATCGCAATATGCAGCTTTCCCTGATGGAAGAGCTCTTAAAACAGTTGAGGGCCTTCCGTCATATAAGTTTTCATCAGTGCTCAGCTCATCCAAATGAACATAGAGTAAGGGAATGTAATGCAAGATCGAGCGGACTTTCCCCTCATAAGTAGTTTTGTCTGGTGTAACAAAAATCTTGAGCGTCCTGAGTGTTAGCTCCAAAGCCTAACATTTTAGCTAGCTCTTTATCAAAAAAGTAATTTGCTTCTTCAGGTTTGAATGTTAATATTGTTTTTAGATTTGCATTGTTAAGTTTGAGAGTAATGTCAAAGTTACTCATTGCTTCTTTTAGTGAGCAAAACCGTAATAACCATCAGGTATTGTTAATGGCTAACTTTGACCCTGTTTTGTCAATTTTTTGAATCTTATTATTCTTCTTTGATTTACTTATATTGAACCATTTCGACTTTGTAAATATTTCATGGAGTGCGACCATTTTGGTTCCGCAATCGTTTTCACAGCATGTTCTAAAAACGAAGGACGGTCTTGAGTTGTTATTGTTACAAACATTTTTTAAACGAAATAAAAATGAGTGCATTCAAATATACTGGTGCAAAATATTCTGTTGGGCCGCACTACAATCTTAAAAATATAGCAACTGATACTCTTGACATTGCTGTGACCCAGACTGCTCTTTTCATAAAAAGGTGAGTACTCCATTGAAGAGCTATCTTAACCCCCCTATTGAAAACGACCACATCAAGAAAGCGTGGTTTAGTCATCCGATGCAGTTTTATCAGAACCAGTTAAACTTTGCTGTGTTTTGTGCATCAACTGGGTGTGGAGTGTCGTATGTGATCATTTAAATCACCATGATCCTTAGACACTTCTAAGGGCCTAACTAGGGCGGAATAGAACGAATAAAAAGACTCTATTCGTACTTACGTTTGGTGTTTGCTAGGTTCGCAAGCACAGGCAAGATCGAGCATAACTGATCTTCTACTGGCTTTGACGCGCAAAAACAATACTTAGCAAATTTAGAGGACGCCATTAATTTACAGTTGATTTACCTTCAAGCATTCAAAGGTACCAACATGTTTTACAATACGCAAGTTCGAAAGTAGACTTTGCTGTTGGCACTGGTTTATACATGCTGCTTCTGACTCGACTCCCGATAGGTACATTAACTTAAATGAAAACTATCGGCAGAACAGGTT
>JAFLJL010003085.1:2500-21086 GCA_018398815.1 Conus ventricosus | reverse complement strand
GCTACCTCCAGCCTAAACCCTTCCGACCCCCACGACCAGGCCCGCAAACCTTTCCCGGAAAGGGAACCCCGGGAAGGATGACCCTCTTGACCTCCTTGGGCCCTCGACCTTCCCGGGAGAAATTCCCGGGGCATGCTCCTTACGAGGGCGCATGGAAAAGAGAGGGTTCGGTTTTGTGATCAACAGAACCCAAGTTGCTTCGTAAAATGACGCTCCGAGGGGAAAGTGCCAGTGGGGTTCTCGGCAGGAAAATCCCTAGCGAAGAAGAAGTGAAAAGTACTCGCTGGACTATCGGCTACAGCAGGGAATAAGTAGAAGTCACTGTAGTCGAAGTGCTGGTACTAATAGTAGGACTACATTTTGAATACCTTTCTTCTCGACGCTCGCGTCGCCATACACCAGCACCGGACGTTGCCATGACAACAATATCCTATGGTCCTCAAACACCGGGGAAAGACAATTCCACTTGAAAACAGATATTTTAGGGGTATGTGTATATGTGTGTGTGTGTGTTGTGTGTGTGTGTGTGGGGGGACAAGTTCCGGCTGCTCCCACTCTGGCAACACCCGCGCTCCACAGCACGAGCAACAGTGCGGTGGGGCTCACCGAAAAAAAAAACAAAAAAACTTTGTCCGGCTGCCCCCACTCTGGCAACACCGCTCCACAGCACGAGCAACAGTGCGGGGGGGCTGGCCGGAAAAAAAAACAAAAAAACTGGCAGACGGAATCCGGAGAGAGGGAAAAAGGGCACTAACGTCCGATACAACCCCCCTGTACTCAATAACCACCCGGTAAAAAAAAAACTGGCTAACCACAAAACGGGAATGGCAGCCCTGAGGGCTACAGAAAGGCAAGACTTTAACGGCCGTACCTGCGTGAGGCACCCGGCGGAAGGAGATCTGGACGCGGTCGATTCTGCCTAGACTCACCTCGACTCCCCAGTCACGCCAGATGTTCCTTCAGGCCCCCCAAAAAGACTCCTGCACGCTAGCGTCACTCAGCCAACCCCCCACAAACAAACATGACAAACTGACTAAACGTATACAAAACGGACAGAACTGGACAGGTACTCCGCGAAACGAGAGAGACAGTCAGAGCCCTTCACATCCCCGGGCGAGCCCCCACAAATGTCACGACCGACCCTGGAGGTCTGCCCTGACAGGATCGGTCTAAGTGGGAGTGAAGGGGGTGACTGACCTCCACACGCCTCGCAAGAGACCACACAAGAACGATTACGATACAAACCCTATTTATTCACTCAACACACGCAGTCACAAATAAATATTTCAACGCACCCCACCATGCACAAACACAATCAAGCATTCCAACACGCACAACATGCACAATCACAATCAAGCATCTCAATACACGACATAACAATCATAATCACAAATAAATAATTCCAGCACCCCTCCCTTTTCCCCGATATGCAGTGCCCTCACACCCTGCCTCTCCAAAGTCCACTGGGAACACCCTGTCGCACTAGGGGCCCCAAACCCCGGGGGGGTTCTTGAAGAGAGTTGTTCAAGGCCAACACCCTTGACCGCACAAAAAAGACGGTGGAGAGCGCGTCTCGGGGGGACGGGGCGTTGGTTGCTGGAGGTCCCAGACAGGGGTCGGAAACCCTCCAGCCGGTCCACGGCTTTTCCACCCGTACGTGGCCTCAACCAGTGCGTGGTCCCACCAGTGCGTGGCCCCCAACCAGTGCGGGGCTCCGGGTGAAGCCTCCGGAAGAGGGAAAAGGTAGCTGGGAGGAAAGAGAAAGACGGGTACTGGAACCCCGCAGTCAGTACTGTCTGACACATGCTTTTAAAACCTTAAACAGGCCACTGCATGATGGGCGAGGGGGGGTCTACTAAATACACCAACATAAGCTCAACACAGACTTCAGCATAACGCGGCAACCAACCAAATCAGGAATGTTCGTTAAAGTCTTCTCATACGAAGCAGGTAAGAGACGGCATTAAATTAACAGGCTATAAAAAAAATTTATGAATTATCTTCATCCTTCTCTCACTCACGTTTAAACATTTTCCTTTCTAGAAATTGAACAAATAAAGCAACCCATGGCTTTACATCTGCACCACATTTGCAAATAATAAAAATTCAATGGCACAATTATCCCCACATTTTATGGCAACATTTCAAAATAACACAAATTTTCAACCACGCATCCAAACAACTAATCATGCGTACGCACGCTCGCGAACTAAAACTCGTTCTCCTTGCACACACAAACAGACGGTGGCCGAAGAATGTGAGACCGGCAATTGTGACAGGGGCGGACGAGCGGGACCAAGCAAGTACCAACCCAAATCACCAGGTCTCTCCCATCCCACCGACTACCGCATCACCAAATGCATAAAAAAGAGAAAGACTTTAGATATAATTTTGACGGGCCAGGTTAAAGTTTGAATTAACCAGAAAAAGTGGTCTCAACAATATTTCTTTTAAAATTTTTTGAAAACCAAAAAACAAATTGCGCAAAAGAAAGAATTAGCCGGCTAACATTAAAAAAAACACAAAACAAATAAACCACGAAACTGGGTGCTTACCAGCTACCCCGGGGGGACCCGAGTGGTGGGTCAAACGACTCTCTTGCCCTCTGTCCAGTCGAGAGGGCAGCAGCGCAGATGCGGAAAAAGGGTGAAGTGATGTCTCCTCCTACAGGCCGCTGTAGGAAATGAAAGTACCCACTGTACTTTCGACGATAAGGTGAAGAACCAGGACCGGAGCAGGCGCTTTCCAGAGACATCTTCCGCTCGAGTTTAAGAGAAAGAGAGAACCCGGGGAAAAGTCTGTTTTTGGGCCACTTGCTCCTCCACCAAGTTTTCGGGCGAAAGTGCCCCAGGATTGGCATTTATACGTTCTCTAACAAGTAAGACTTCAATAACCAAAAATAACGATTATCTACAACAAACATACTGTGTAGGGTTATCCGTTTTCAATACTAATTTTTCTAAACTTTTCAGATTTTAGTTTTTGCTTAATCCTGTGTTTTCCTGATCGTTTTTAATAACATCATTTTCACGCAAACATTCTTCAAATGAGTCTCTGTCTTTCATGTGAAATAAAACTACAGTCTTTTCTGTTCCTAAAGTCTTTTTAAAAATGAGTTATATTTTTTGGCATAAAATCCACCACTTATCCTAGCATGCCTTCCACTGAAAGCTAGTTTTGACAAGTGTTTTCTCTTTTTAACTATGTCTCTTTCTGCCGAGCAGTCATCATAATAAATAGTGTCTGCGTTCCTCAAACAGTCTATAAAACTGTTCTAAACACTCACTCAGTTATTGCTAGGATCAACTAATATATTTCATCATCTGTCCATATAAACCTTTATCATGATATGCTTTGTTCCATTTAAGTGTTGGACAGAAAATCACAATATATTAAAATTATAACGATAAACTGTTTGTAATAAGTCTAGGACAAATATTTTTTTTTTCCCACAACCAGTCTGCCCACAAACCCAATGAGCAATGAGGGGATTTTTCATAAATTTTAACTGCTCCATAGTTTTATAACAGAATTTAATCTAATCCAGTTATTATTTTTATCATACTCTCCTTTAAAACTTGTTCAGTATAATAAAACCCTACGAGGCCTAAATGTGTAAGATTAACCCAATTCATTTCTGTAAGATGTTTCTATTTAAGTCAACATTGATTTTGTGCTTGTTGTTATGATCTTAATATCCTCGCCATGTGAAGAACGACGACAACAACGTTAAGGCGTTTAACGGTCTAAGTTTTGCCAGCTAATATTAATTCCTTTTATAAGGTATCACTAACGCCCACAACCCACCCCTCTCCACATCTTTAAAGACAGAAATTTCAAATATCTTTGTGAACGTGTTTTCCTAATTTTCTGCTTGGAAAGAACTGTAATTTTGTTGAAGCTTTTTTTACAAACTGTTTCTTTTCTGTGGAGGATGTACTGCTTTTTCCCATACGGCGTTATTTCAATTTCTTTCCGGCTATTGTCGTCCGGCATAAGACTTACATGTAAAGGGCCAGAGTTGAATGCTTTTCTGAAACTTTTTTGACGGCTAAAATAGTAAATGGGCTTATAAATTTCAAATTTTATTTCCCATTCTAAATATGGTTCTAAGTCCCTTTTGAGGTCGGTTTTTTCGAACTATTTTATATTCATACTGGCCAACTTTTATTTGCCTCTAGATTGCGCAGCTGTTCTAGTTTTTGGAAAACTTTTTGTTTTTCGCCAACCTCTTTGCGTTATATCACCATCTTTGTGTACTCAAAACCATACAAAGCGCCTATCTCACCGTTCTGTTCAAAGTCCGCAACGTCTGCAAGGTCTTTAATTCTAAGGTTATACACCTCACAGGCGCTAATGTAACTCCTGGTTCTTCTGGCCCGCGCGACATTTTTTAAAACAACTTATTATTTTTTTCCAAACAATGTGTAGGTTTTCACATTTCCCACTTTCCCCGCTTTGTCTTTGATTTTTATATTAAATGTCCAACCCTCCCACAAACTAATTCTTTTTAAACTGTAAATTAGGGAATTGTATAATTTATAAACGCAATATGCAGCTTTCCCTGATGGAAGAGCTCTTAAAACAGTTGAGGGCCTTCCGTCATATAAGTTTTCATCAGTGCTCAGCTCATCCAAATGAACATAGAGTAATGAAAGTAATGCAAGATCGAGCGGGGCTTTCCCCTCATAAGTAGTTTTCATTTGGCGCAGCACTAAAAAATATAAGTGGGAGATTGCCAGTTTTTAAAGGCCTAACATTTTAGCTAGCTCTTTATCAAAAAAGTAAGATACTTCTTCAGGCTTGAATGTTAACATTGTTTTTAGATTTGAAATTGTTAAGTTTGAGAGTAATGTCAAAGTTACTCATTGCTTCTTTTAGTGAGCAAAAACCCGTAATAACCATCAGGTATTATTAACTGGCTAATTTGGTCCCTGCTTTGGTAACTTTTAGAATCTTGTTATTCCCCTTGGCTTTGCTTATATTAAACCATACGACTTTGTAGAATATTTCATGGAGCGCGACCGTTTAGTTTCGCAATTGTTATCAATAGCATGTTCTAAAAACGAAGGACGGTCTTGAGTTGTTATTGTTACAAAACATTTTTTAAAACAAATTAAAAATGAGTGCTTTCAAATATACTGATGCAATATTCTGTGGGGGCCGCACTACAATCCTAAAAATATAGCAACTGATACTCTTGACATTGCTGTGACCCAGATGCCTTTTTCATAAAAGGTGAGTACTCCATTGAAGAGCTATCTTAACCCCCCCCATTGAAAAAGAGCACATCCAGAAAGCGTGGTTTAGTATCCGATGCAGTTTTATCAGAACCATTTAAACTTTGCTGTTCTTTCATAAACTGGGGTGGGGTCTTTCTTTCATTTAAAACTCCCCTATCCTTGGGAGGTCGTGTACAATTTCTTTTTTATTACACCTTAGAGTTTTTTTGCGAACTGCAAGCCCCATTACCGAATGAAAAATTTCGTTTCCCTTCAGAAACAGAATAGACTAAGGCTTTGAAGGATCGAAACGAATTAAATTAACAAAACGACTTTGGAAAAAAAAGTTGGATCTTGATCAGGCAAGGCACCCCTTTTTTGGGGCACGCCAAAAAGTATAAAATTTTTGAAACCCCCTTTTTCAAAATTGTTCAGCCCTGGTCCCCCTACGGGCAAGAGCAAAAACGAGGACCCTTTTATTTTAGACACTTCAAAGGGCCTAACTAAGGGAATAGAACAATAAACGATTATTCGTACTACGTTTGGTGTTTGCTAGGTTCGCAACACAGGCGAGATCGAGCATAAGACCTTCTACTGGCTTTGACCACAAAAACAATACTTAAAATTTTTAGGGGACGCCTTTAATTTCTACAGTTATTTACCTTCAAGTATTAAAAGGGTACCAACATTTTTTTACAATACGCAAGATCGAAAGTAGACTTGCGTTGGCACGGGTTTATACTGCTGCCTTCTGACCTAAATCCAGTGTAAAAATTAATAAACATAATAATGAAATTCTTTACGGGCAATAACAAAGGTGGGAAAAACGACATAAATTCTGACCAGAAATTTACAAACAATAAAAGAACACCCAAGATTAAGCCCACCAACCCCCGCGGCCCAAACCCCCAAGGGCCATTGAAGACCAGCAAAGCTGCGGATCTGTTCGCGATGACCATGAAAAAAAAAGACGCGCTTGTTCTTGATTAACGGGCATGGATACTTGGCCTTTATCTTACAAATAGAAAACCCAACTTTACGAGAACTAATGTCCATAAGTGCTGGGGCCAAAAAGCCAACTATTGCTGCAGTAGACAAAAGCCCAGCTGCATACTCCCCAAATTCCGGTAAAGTTTTAGGGTTTTACCAGCAATTTTTTTAAAAAACTTGCAAGATATCAAGCTGTTTTTTCCCCATGATTTTCAGGCGATGGGGTGGGGGCATGGACTTTGCCCACCGCCCCCGAAAAAGCCAACACCAGTGTATTTATGCAAATCCAAAGGGGTTTAAAAAAAACCTTACTAATGTGACCCCCTTTGCTCTCTAAACATGTTCGGATTCGTTCTGTAGCTTTGTGTCTTCATAAAAATTTTTCGGATAGTTTTCTTATTCTATTCACTTGGTTCGTAATTGGTCTCGGTTATATTAGCATTTCTTTTGCTGATCCTTTTTGTTCAAGATCTTTTAGTTTTTGGGGTTTTATTCTTTCTTTAATATCAGGCCCTAATTTGGGGTCATAGCCTCAACATTTTTTCTTTTTTCTTTTTATATGCCCATCGTTCACCAGTTTTGCAAAATTTTTTTTTTAATTTTCGCCTCTGATGGTTTTAAAAGCATGTAAGGGCCCTATTTCGCCATGGGTAGCGGTGATCGTGTATAGTCTTTAACGCTGTTTCTTCTAAAAAACGGATTCGCTTCTATTACATTTTTAATTCACCTCTATTGATTTAATTCTTTAATTTCCATGTTTTGCTTTTGGTTTATCTGTCGGATTTTGCAGTGTTTTGAAGTTTAGCAATGCCTCCGCCCTTAATTTTTGGCCCAACAACCCGGCGTTTTGATCTTTCACACGGCCATTTCTAATTGAACCCCCGGGTAAAAACTTTGATGGGTCTTTTTTTAGTTGTAACTGAACAAGTTTTTCCTTGGGCGCTCCTCCAAACAAAAGGTCTCTTTTACTTCAAAAACATTTGGTCTATAAATTTGGGGGGGGGGGGTTTTTGGGCCTAAAATTTAGTAAATACGGCCTACTTTTTGTTAATTTAAACCGACTTGTTGTAATGTACTCCCCCTTTCCTTTCATCATGCAAAGAAGCCCCGGCGATGCCGCTTTTCCCAAGGGGGTCACTCATGCGTCTCCACGACAAAAAAAATCTAAACTTCTTCGCCTTCAATTTTCCCGCCAGTTTTTAAAAAATTAACTTTTTATTTTTTTTCATAAAAATGCCACAACAACACTGGCCGATTTTTGACCCCCATAGAAAAAGAAAAAAACCCTTGGGGTGAAGGGAAATAAGCGGTAATGTTCCAAAAATCCACTACTATTGATGCGGATCAAATTCTTTCTGTCAAATTTCCCGACCTAGGGGCAAATGCGTGATTGTGCCAGGCCGCGCGTTTACTTTCAAAATGCGCTCGATTCAACAACAGACCCAAACAGGACGTTTTACGAATTTTTGGGCGGGCAAACGTTAAGAAAATTTCTATAAAAATTTAGGGAAGAAAAATTTTTTTTTACACAAGCAGACTATTTTTTTTAACCCCATTCTGACTTGCAAAAGGGAATGAAAGGGAAGATCTTGCGTTTCAAGGAATCGGGAAGAAAAAACACTAAAACTTGAATAGGCGCTGAAAATCGCCTCAGGTGCTAAAAACAGCAAAAAGTTTTAAGTTAGGGGTTGGTATCGTTTTTTTTTCCCCTTTGATTTTGATTGTTAAAAGCGCATGCGCCATACTTTCAAGGAGCATTAAAAGACAGACCCGTCATATAACTAACTTTTACGAATACAAAAATGTTAAATTTGATCAACAACAAAACCCAACAAAGTACAGCATTTTCTGACATCCGTTAGGTTTGACGTTTTAGCAACCCCAATTTTGAAAGGTGTTGCGCCCAAAGAGACACATTTCCCAATAATTACGAAAGAGTGATTCTCATACAAAAAAACCCCAAAGCGGGCAACCTATATGGAATTTTAGTTTACGTTGCAGCAAGACGCTTAAAGGTATTTTATTGCTGGCGAAGAGAAGAACCGTTAAAAAAAGGGGAAGTGAAAATTTTTTTTAATCCAAAAATAACGAAAGTAAAATGTTCGATTGGGGGTTTCCAAACCCAAAATCTACGTACGGGCTTAAACCCTTATCAGCATTTTTATGAATAAGAAACTGTTTGGGGGGGGGAGGTTAGAAGCCCAACATTTGCCTTTGTCTAAAGTTTTACATCTCCAATTTTGGGCTTGATATTATTTAAAAAACGAAATAGGGTTTATGGATTGACCTAAGTCAAAAAGGGTAATCATTGCATGGAACGGGGGGAACTGTGAGGATTAATAAAACCCAAAATTTATAAAGAAGAAAAGCGTAAACCGCTTAATTACATTTTTTTTTAATATTGATCGCACGAATATTTAAAAAACAAATTTCAAAAATTAGTATACTAAATTATTTTTATTTAAAAAAAAGAGTCTGTTCATTTACCAAAGTGCCTACAGGCCCCCCCAAAAGAAAGATAGCAGGGATTCGTGTTTTTAAAAACCTGAAAATAAAAAAACCTTAGATTAACAAACATTTCACAAATGCAAAAAAATAGAGCAGGACCTTTCAAAAACAGCAAAAAAACCAAAAAAGGGATTTTTGCTGCCTTTAATGCTGTTACATATGTTAATACTGGAGCATCGACTATAAGCGCTCTATCAGCAGGAACGAGTGTTGGTCTCTTAGCAACGGGCATAGGCGCACCCGCAGCTTTACCTCTAGGAGGTTTGTCTTTAGCTCTTGGCCTGTGTTCATTAGCTGTTGGTGCCGCCAGCAAAAAAATAAAACTAAACTCCAAAAGCACACAGCTATGGTTCAACTAATAACAGCTAAACTTAGCTCGTTTAAACTGACAATAAATAAAGCGCTAGTTGACTCAAACATCACGGATGAAGAATTTAATCGTTTACAGGCTGATTTTGATGACTACAAAAGACAAAAGTTTGATCTTCAAAGAAAGGCGGTGACAAGTTTTTCTCAACAGCCAGACCCCGAGCAGATAAAAAAGGAATGTTTAAAAAAAAAGTAAACGAGACATTAAACTCTGTTCTAAACAGCTCACATTAACAACACCAAAAGGTGTTTATACTTTAGTTTGAGTCCAAGCGCAAAAAGACCGTTGATATTGGTTCTGATTAAGTATTTTTTTTTTAATTTAAATAAATATTTTGGCTTAGAAAAGAAAGACAGCATGGCTAAGATATATGAAGGACAAGACGAATTGTTTGAAGGAATGCTCGAGAGAGAGCGTTTATCAAGAGCACTGAATGATATTGATTTAGAAGTCATTGACCCAACAAACGTACAGGCAAGTGTTTGTTCATGCTATTTCTCAAGTTCCAAGTAAACTAACAATAGACCCACCGTTAAAGTAAATGTTAGCTGTTTTTATTGACTATGTAACAATAAACGAAGAAAATCTAGAAGTCTGGGTCTCGACTAAACAACAGACTATTCTTTCCTCTAATGACTTAACACCCGGTGGGCAGACGAACTGCTTACACAGTTTGACGCTGCCGCTGAAGAAGCTAAAATGAGAGGCTCTGGTTGGTCAGAGGGCGAAGTCTTAGAGATTAGATTAAAACAGGCTAAGTATGCACCGATTGTAGGCAAGGCTTACATTCCACTACCCCGGGAGTTGGCTTTAAAGAGAGCAGTTGTAAACATAAAAAATTCAGACAACAAATGTTTCATGTGGTGCGTTCTTGCAAGGCTGCATCATGTCCGCGAACACGCAGAGAGAGTGTCTAAACTATCGGCAATACACCAAAGATCTTAACTTCAATGGAATATCCTTTCCTGTTAGTGTAGATCAAATTGATCAGTTTGAAGAACAAAAAAACCCCAAATACTGTTAATGTATACACATGGGATGAGGAAACAAATTTGGCGCCAATTAAAGTGTCCAAGAACAGTCCAACAATAGGCGAACCAGCCAAAAGTCATGTGGACTTACTCCTAATGTTTTCGCCAGCAGGGCTGCCCCATTACACATTGATACGCACAATGAGCAGATTATTGGCGCATACTTCAAAAAACACTAACATACAAGAATTCTGCAGAAAATGTTTAACAAGAATTCCATCTGTGCAAGCCGCAAGTGAACATATAAAACATTGTAAAAGTTCTGTAGACTGTAAGACAGAACTAACTACGCCCCCGCCAGGATCTAAAGTTAGTTTAAGAATCTGGAAACGGCTGCAAACAAGTCCATACGTAGTTTACGCAGACTTCGATGTCGCTTATTGTTCCTTATGAAGGCCAGCACCACAAAAACTTCGAAAAAACAGTCTTAATGAGTAATCATCAGATTTGTTCATTTCCTTCATTATTGTTAGGTCGGATGGCGTTTATTCAGAACCAGATTATATAGAGGACCGGATGCGCAGAAACATTCTTAAAACGCATGCAGCAAGTGCGCAATGACTGTTCTAATAATCTGAATTTATCTGAATCATAATGGCGCCTGAAGACCAACAACAGTATGACTCAGCCACACATTGTTGGATTTGCGGTTTAGGAGCTAACGCCCAAGAGTGTAAACCCCACAGTAAGAGACCATGATCACATTAGCGGAAAGTTCAGAGGAGCAGCGCACAGTAAATGCAATCTTCAACTAAAGTTTGATCCTAAGACATGGAAGCTGCCCATCTTCTTTCATAACTTGCGAGGTTACGACTCCCACCTTATAATGAAAGCAGTGGACGATGCCTTCAGGGTAGCATGCATTGCACAGTCATCAGAAAAGTACATGTGTTTCACTTTAAATAACATGTCTTTTTATGACTCTATGCAGCACATGATGGTTCATTAGAGTCACCTGGCCATGTCCTTAAAGTCCTGCCAATAACGAAGAATATTTTGACCCAACTCTCGTTAGAAAGGGCGTTTACCCTTTTGAGTACATGGACAGTTGGGAAAGGTTTGACGTAAGAGACGCTTCCACCTAAGGCGCGTTCTTTTCTAGTCTCAGAGGAAAGGACATCAGTGATTCTGATTACCAGCATGCTCAAGAAGCATGGCAGAAGTTAGAGTGTAAAACGATGGGAGACTATCATGACTCCTACTTGATGGCCGATGTATGTTTGTTGGCGACGTCTTTGAAAATTATAGAAAGACCTGCATGAAACATTACAGTTTGGATCCTGCGCATTACATTTCTGCGCCCGGGATGAGCTGGGATGCTTTCTTAATAGTTTACTGGAGTACAGATTGATTTATTGTCGGATTTACCAATGATTCAGATGATTGAAAACGGATTGCGTGGAGGAATTAGTATGGCGTCGCATCATTACTGTAAAGCAAACAACAAATACTTGGGCGACTATGATCCGAGTAAAAGGGTCTAACTATCTCATTATTTAGATGCAAACAATCTGTATGGATGGGCAATGGCGCAATCACTTCCATTACGCAACTTTAAATGTACCACAGGCGGCGATCCAAATAATATTCAAAAGGCATTAAAGTGGTTGAGGCAGTTTAACGCCTGATCAACAGCGCGGTTTCATTCTAGAAGTTGACTTAGAATATCCTCATGAACTCCATGACCTGCATAATGACTATCCATTAGCAGCAGAAAGTCTAAAGATGGATCCAAGAGAGCCACCATAACTTGTGCCTAATCTTCGAGTAAAAAAATTATGTCTGTCATTACAGACTTCTACATTTTATTTAAGACATGGGTTGAAGTTGACAGCGTTCACGCATAATTGCTTTTGACCAAGAACAGTTCATGAACCATACATCATGAAGAACACGTTCAAACAAATCCACAGATTTTCAGAAAAAGATTTTTTCAAGCTAAACAACACTTTTTTTGGAAAGACTATGGAGAATCCGCCAAGCGTAAAGATGTCCGATTGGTTACAGAGAAGAAGCAATTAAGCTAACTTAAAAACCCTAATTATCAGCTTCAAAGATTTCATGACCCCTTTTTTTGGCATAATGATGAAAAAAAAAGAAAGTAAAATTAACAAACCCTGTATTTATTGGGTTAGTTTTTTAGAATTATCAAAGCTTTTGAGTTAGGGGGGGTTTTTGACTACTTTAAAAACCCCTACCTGACCCCAGGTGCTTTACACAGATACAGATAGTTTTTTTAAGTACCCCATGAAACATCTAAAAAGACATTGAATTAGAAGGGGCAAAAAGGTCATGGGGGATGGAATAAAACATCTGTACCCTAAAGTTTCGCCTTTGCATTAAATTACAAAAAAATTTTTTGGGAAAATAAGGATGAATTTTTGGGAAAAGGGATCAAGGAGTTTTGGGGGGTTTAAGATCGAAAAGTACAGTTTTTTCGACCCAGGAGAAAATCATTAAAAAAAGAAAAGGGGAATATCTCGAGTGTTGTGCAGTCAAAATATCACATGACAATACAAAGAAGCTTTGTTTGGAAATAAGCTTTTCATCATTCAACGTAAAAAATGCGATCTAATCTACATGAATCAAACAAAAGTTTTAACAAAAAGTCATTAGATAAACAAACACAAAACGTTGGGGTTTTTTAATCCAGATTTTCATATGCAATTGGGCACGGGAACCGTCAATAAATTAAAACGGAAAAGTGTCCCGCGGGATTATTGCAGTTCTTCTTTCCAAAAAATCTTTGAGGGGCTGGTTGTTTTTTTTGTGTTTCTCGTAAATAAAAACGGGGGGGATTCATTTTTACAATTCTTTTTTTTCATATGGGTCAACACCCAAACGGATCTGTTGCCCCTGATGCGAGTGCCCCCTTCTGTTTCCCCCCCGGTAAATAAAGGTACCTTATTTTCCCAAACCCAAAAGGGTAATGGGTTTTCGGGTTTACTGGAGTCTTCAGAAAACTTTTAAATTGTTTTTTTTTGAATTGTTGTATTTGGTTTTAAACCCCTTTTAAAATTCTTCATTATTCTTTTGCGCGCAAAACTGGGGGAAAGTTTTTTCAAACCCCCTTCTGTTTTGGCGAAAATTTGTCAATAAAGCTTTTCTGTGATATGGTGGGGAGAAAAGTCCTTTGGGTTTAACTGTTTTTTTTAAAGTTTTCAACAAAACCCCGGGATCTGTAAACCCCCCGGAATCCTTTTCTTTTAGAAAACTCTGTTTTTTAAAAACAATAATTGTTTTAAATTTGGGCCTTTAAATTTTTTTCCCCTCATCAACTTAAATTTCAGGGAGGATAAGTTAAAGGACCTCGTTGGTATATTATTTTGTATGGGCAACAGCACAGCGAAGCCTCTTTTGTTTTAAAATTGGTTCCGCTCTTTGTATCTTGAAGCCATGCAATGTTTGTGAGTGGGGCCTTAAAATCTTTTTCGTCAAAATTCCTATCAGGGGGTAAATATAGAAGTTTCCTTTTTGAGGGGGTGCCCCTTTTGGGATTTGTTTAACAAAGGGGTGGTCCTAGAAATTTCGTCGGGGGGGCCGGTAAAAAAATTTCCCAAAATTTTGTTTGGTTTAGTTTAACCCATTCCTTTGCTTTTTGTTCCCACTGACTCCTCCCGTTTGGCTAGTTTTTTAAAATTGCTGTGTTGCCCTTCCAATATTTTTTTGGGCCCGGAATAATAAATTTTGTTCATTTTTTATTCACCAAAATATTATGGGCAAAAAAATTTTACACGACGGCCCCTCCCAAACGACAAAAAAACCCATTTTTTGGGCTTCTTTTTTTTTTTTGAGGGTTGAAAAAAGCACTAAATTTTGGGGGGGCAAGGCCTGGTTTTGGGGGGGGCCTTTTTAACTAGATAATTTTTTTTTATTGCTTGATCAACTTTTTTTTTAAATGGGTAAGTTTGCTGCCCCGGTTTTTTCCCAGTGTGTCATTAAAAAATCTAATGTCAGTCCTGTTTAAATAGGCGTTTTGGCAGCTGTAGTTGCCCCATACTTTTTATGTTTTTTTTTTTTCTCCCTGCCCTTCCCCCCATTTTAAACTAAATCCCAAAAATTCTTCCGTTTAAAAGCAAGCGCATTCACCACAGCGCCCCATCTTTAAATTCCGAGTGAAGCCTTTTTTTAAAAAATGTTTTTTTTTCCTTACAAAATTTAAAATTGTCTGGAATTACCCCTTGTTAACAAAAAAAATCTTTCGTACAACCAAAAGGCTGCAATGTACCCAATCAGTTTTTGCTGAATCCTCAAAGTCTAGTTTCCCAAAGATCTGCTGGTTTAATTTTTTTAACCAGGTTTTAAAACCAAAAGCCTGAGTACCCAACACTTAGACCTCCATAACGGCAAAATGGTATACAAGGTTGGTAAAAAATTTTTTTTCGGGCCCCTTTTTTTTATAAAATAAAATAATTATTTTTTAATAAAAAAAAAGAACTGATGATCACTCCCAGCTCCCAAGGCGGCCAAAACCCTTCTTAAATTTTATGAATCCCAAAGTTGATGGCCAACTTTTAGCCCCAAAAAGGAAGGTTGTTTTTTTGGGCAGCGTGTGGAAAAAAAAAAACATTTTCCTGGGGAACTAAATTTAAAGCATTAAAACAGTTAAAAGATTCGCCGCAAGACTTTTTAAAAGTATAAAAAACAGGTATGAAGCGCAGTGGGGTCTAGAAGGGGAAAAAAGTGGGGGGCAAAACGGTTTTTTTTTTTGTTCCACTAAATAGTTAGTAGATTTCCCCCCCTTGTTCTAAACCCAGGATTTTATTTAGATTTAACGCGGGAAAACCCATTTTTTAAACAAAGCCATTAGATTTCCTCTGGGGGTGTGTTTGTTTTTCAGTTTGGAACATTTTTTATCGCCTTTAAATTAAGGGGATTAATAATTTTTAATCTTATAGATTTTTTTTTCCCTTCAAAAGGGAACGAGCGGGAAAAATCAGCGAATCGGGCCCCCCCACTGGAATCAGGTGGGAAAGTAACCAACCCAGAAAATCAGCAGAAAACGCTGAACCCGGGTTTGGAGGCCATTAAAAATCCTGGGGGGAGTTGAAGGGAGGGGAAAAAAAATTTGCAGAGTGAACAGAAAAAAAAATTAATGTTAAAAGAAAAATGACTCATCTGAAAACATTAAAAACCCCCCAACGCCAGAACAAGTTGATTCAATGCCCCCCCTATAAAAACCCTTTTGATCCCAAAGGGACCAAAGTCTTTATGGAAAATTGAACTTAAAAATGTTTTCCATTTTTTGGGGCCATTGCTGCTGTTGGGGGGGGTTTTTTACGTTATAAAATATATAAACCCATGGCAAAAAGAAACAAAACAATCAAAAAAAACTTTAACCCTTAAATTTCAGAAAAAGAAAAACTGCACGCCCAAAAAAACCCCCAAAAACAAAGAAACATTTTGATCCATTTCAAATGAATAATTTTTAAATTTTTTTTTTAAAAAAAAAAACAAGGCTTTATAAAATGATGAAGTCAATAAATAAAGACCTGGAGTCTATAAAAGACATTTCCATAGACCCAAATTGTAATCAATGCGGTTGCTTCGGATGTAAAACCTTCCTTAAGATCTATGCAGAGAACGCTGAGCAAGACATCCTCAACGATGACGCGTTTTTTGAGGCGTGTGTGTACTATATTAGACATCTACTATTTAAGATAAAAACATAGCTTGTATTTTTTTGATAATTATAAGATAACTTAATAAGAACTTGGTTGTACTTAAAGGATGACTTAATCAAGAACTTATCAAGAACTTGATCAAAAACTTATTAAGAACTTAATTAAGAACTTGATCAAGAACTTATTAAAAACTTGGGGATAACTTGAGAATGACTTAAGGACAACTTAGAAGTAACTTAAGTAAGAACTTGAGAATAACTTGTTAAAAACTTAGAAGGAACTTGAGTGTGTGCATGCGTGGGTGGGGGTGGGGCAGGTGGGGGTGGGGGGTGTGCATGCGTGGGGGCAGGACAAAACAAACAACAACAACAAACACACAATAGACAGTCCAGGGGTGGGGGTGGGGGGACGTGCGTGCGTGGGGTAGGCCAAAACACACAACAAACAAAAAGTAGAACTCCTAGGGCCACTTCTTGCTTTGTGACTAAACAGGCTGTGTCTCGCGCGCAACCTCAATCAACCCCAAGTGATCACATAGGGTCGTTTGGCCTAGTTTGCCGCTGAGCTTTGCAGGTGCTGCCGCGCTTTGCAGTCAAGCGATCACATAGGGTCGTTTGACCTAGTTTGCCACCGAGCTTTGCAGGTGCTAACGTCATTGGCGGCAAGCGATCACATAGGGTTGTTTGGCCTAGTTTGCTGTGCTCCTCTTTTCTCAACCAGGCTTGCAACTGGCTTTTGGCAGAGTTACAGCAATTACTGCTGTAGCCAAGCTTTTATGGCGGCTCTAATCGCCAGTAGTAGTACATCCGTCATTGTATATTTGGAGCATTTATATGAAGATAGTGCTGGCCACACACTACTCCTCTCCATACTGGTAGATGTACTAAGGTCTGCCTAACCCTATCTAGTTTTGCCAGAACCCCCGAAAATCGCCATCCAGTTGCATAAGTTTAATAATGGTTTGGCGTTTGCTACACAGTTCATTTATACTGATTCCTAGCTTGTGGAATTTAGGATAGTTATAAAAACACACAGAAAGTTGAATGAGTTTCCTAGCATACGAATCAGACATGTTCACCTGCGTCTTAAGAAATAAACGCCATGTTTGATGCGTTTTTTGTTTTTTAAACATGACTTGGGCTGTCTCAAGCCAACGCCCAACAATCAACGCGTGATGGATTGTTTTGCTTTGGCCGGCTTTCAACAATGCAGCCCCATTTATTAAAAAAGGAACCATTCATCAAATTAGTCAAAAAACCTATTGAAACTGGTTTAATTTTGTTAAAGCAATATTCCCTTAAAACTTTTTTTTCCCTTAAACCCAAACCCAAACCTTTAAGATGTCGCCCTTTCCAAAGCATGGTTCACTTTTTTTTTTTCCGGGTTCCCTTTTCGGGAAATATTTCTTTTGGGTTTGGGGGCCCCCCAAAAAGCTTACCCGTTCTTTTTAAAAACCAAATTTCCCATAAAAAGGGAAAAACCCCTTGTGGTGTTCAAATGAAAGAGCCTGCTCTTCAGTAAACCCTTTTTAAAAAAACCAAACTCCCCCCCTAAACTCCTTTCCAACCCATCCTTAAAAATAATAAACCCCCCTTTAAAATTCCCCATTACCTTTTTTAAACCCCCCACCCCCTCCCCCCAAAAAAACCCCAATTTTTTTTTTTCCCCCCCCCCCCCCCCCCCCCCCCAACCCCGGGGAGTGGGGTGAGGGGAGGGGGGGGGCAGAGAAAATTAAATTTTTTAGCCTCTCATTTTTGTCGGCGGGGTTGGGGCCCGCGCGCGCCCCGCGTGTGGGAGTTTTCTTTTCTGTCCCCCATGTTGGTGTGTGGGGTGTGTGTGTGTGTGTGTGTGTGTGTGTTTTTTGTGTGGGTGTGGTGCATCCACTCTCTCCCCTCTCTCTCTTTTCTCTTTTCCCGGGTCGGTCTTTTTCTGAGGGAAAATTTAAACCCTTTTAACTTTTTGGGTTTCTCTCTTTTTTCCCCCCACGCTTAAATTTAACATACCGGGGAATAATGGGATCCCTGGTGCCCCCCCACCGTGTAATGGGGGGCGTTCACCAAAACCCTGTTTTTTTTCCCTGCGTTACTCTATGGGGCGTTTTCACCCGGGTTTATTTTCCCCCTACGCAACTTTTATGAAAACTTTATTTAAATTTAGTTTTGGAAAAGGGATAACCGTACACAGTAGTTTGTTTGTAGTTTAAGGGGTTTATTTTTTGGTTATTAAAAGTCTTGTTTGTTTGAGAACGTTTTTAAAATCCCAATCCGGGGAAACTTTGCCCAAAAAACGGGGTGGGGGAGAAAGGGGCGGCCCCCAGAACAGACATCCGGTTCTCTAAAAACCCTCCCCCGCGATGGCGGAAACCATGCCACGCAAACGTCACTTTGAGAATCCTCAAGCCAAAAAGGGGAAAACCCTTGCACGTGCGGCGGGTTTAAAAAAGACAGGTAAAGGGGCCGATAGAGAAAAGCCGGTACAAAAAAAAATCCCACCCCCCGTGAACCTGCGGGATGAATTGCAGGGCAGTGGAATTGAGGGGGAAAAGAGAGAGAGAAAGAAAAACCAAACCCTGACTGAAACAAACCCCAAAAGGGTTGCAACCAAAACCACAAGCCACTTTAAAAAGGGACAGATTCGCAACCAACAACAACAAACCAAATGAAAAAATTTTCTATACCCTAGGGGGGCCAAATTCGCGGGGGGGCCTCGTAAAAACCCCGGGGACAATGTGTATGTGTGTACGTGTGTGATGTAAATGTATTTTAAGGAAGGTGTGTGTGGGTATATATATGTGTGCATATGGATATAATCTTATTGAAAATGATTTGTTGTCCCCTTTTT
>JAFLJL010003084.1:0-22585 GCA_018398815.1 Conus ventricosus | reverse complement strand
GGGGACCCCATCTCATAAATGGAGTGAAATTTGAGTGATTGGGGTGTTTAATAAAATGGAGAAAATTTTGTGTATTTAAAATTAAAAATGTATTTGTCGACTTCCTGGAGTGGTCTGAGTAGTGAGTGGTTGAGTGTTGTGCCTCTATGCTCTTTGTCTGTTCCTGCCTCATTCCCCTGACAGGGTCTTTTACCCTTGACATATATGGGGCTCGTCCAGGATTGAGGTCAGGTAGTACAGACAGGGAGTACTAATTTGAGCAACACTTGACCCTAGAGACAGATAAATGTCTGTTCAACCCCACTTGCTTCACCACCGAGTTTTTGGGCGAAAGTGGCCTAAAAGCCGCCTTTCCTGTGGCGAAGAGAGAGAGAGAGAATCACCGGCAGACAGACAGAGAAGTAGAGACAGAGAGAGACAGACAGACAGACAGAGAGGCGGGCAGACAGACACACACACACACACGCAAGCGCATATTACTGTTCTCTGACAAGTAAGACTTCAATAACCAAAAAATAACGATTATCTACAAACAAACAACTGTGTAGGGTTATCCGTTTTCAATACTAATTTACTAAACTTTTCAGATTTCAGTTTTGTTTAATCCTATGTTTTTCCTGGTCATTTTCAATAACATCATTTTCACGCAAACATTCATCAAATGCATCTCTGTTTCATGTGAAATAAACTACAGTCTTTAACTGTTCTCTAAAGTCTTTTAAAACTGAGTTATATTTTTGGCATAAAATCCACACACTTATTCCAGCAATGTCTTCCGCTAAAGGCTAGTTTTGACAAAGTGTTTCTCTTTTTAACTATGTCTCTTTCTGCTGAACAGTCATCTATAATAAATAGTGTCTGCGTTCCTTCAAACAGTCTATAAAACTGTTCTAAACACTCACTCAGTTTATTGCTAGGATTAACTAAATATATGTCATCATCTGTCCATATAAACCTTCTATTATGATATGCTTTGTTCCATTTAAGTGTTGGACAGAAAACCACAATATGATTAAAAATTATAACGATAAACTGTTTTGTAATAGGTCTAGGACAAATATTGTTTTTCCACAACCAGTCTGTCCACAAATCAATGAACAATGAGGGGTTTTTGTCATAAAGTTTAACTGCTCCATAGTTTTATA
Organism: Conus ventricosus; assembly: GCA_018398815.1. Lineage (NCBI taxonomy): Eukaryota > Metazoa > Mollusca > Gastropoda > Neogastropoda > Conidae > Conus > Conus ventricosus. The sequence continues at coordinate 21,440 of JAFLJL010003084.1, read as the reverse complement.
ACAGAACTTAATCAAATCCAGTTATTGTTTTTATCATGCTCTCTGTTAAAATTTGTTCAGTATAATAAAATCCTATAAGGTCTAAATGTGTAATATTAATCCAATTCAGTTCTGTAAGATTGTTTCTATTTAGACTAATATTGATTTTGTTGCTTGTTGTTATGACCTTAATATCCTCACCATTGTTAAGAACGACGATAGTAACTTTAAGTTTTTCAACGTCTAAGTTTTGCCAGCTAATTAGAATTCCTTTTAAAAGGACGTCACTGACGCCCACAGCCCCATTCCTCGCCTCATCTTTTAAGACAGAAATTTCAAATATCATTGTGAACGCATCATCTATTTCATTTGCGGAATGAACTGTAATTTTGTAGAAGCATCTTTTAAAACCGTTTCTCTTCTGTGGAGGATGTACTGCTTTTTCCCATACGGCGTTATTTCAATTTCTTTCCGACTATTGTCGTCCGGCATAAGACTTACATGTAAAGGCCAGAGTTGAATGCTTTTCTGAAACTTTTTTGACGGCTAAAATATGTAAATGGGCTTATGAATTCAAATTTTATTTCCCATTCTAAATATGGTTCTAAGTGCCATTTGAGGTCAGGTTTTCGAACTATTTTATATTCATACTGGCCAACATTATTTGCCTCTAGATTGCGCAGTTGTTCTAGTTTAGGAAACTTTTGTTGTCGCCAACCTCTTTGCGTTTATAATCACCATCTTTAGTGTACTCAAAACCATACAAAGCGCCTATCTCACCGTTCTGTTCAAAGTCCGCAACATCTGCAAGGTCTTTTAATTCTAAGGTTATACACCTTACAGGCGCTAATGTAACTCCTGATTCTTCTGGCCCACGCGACATGTTTTAGTACAGTTTATTATTTTATTTCTAAAACAATGTGCAGGTTATCACATTTTACAACTTTCCCCGTTTTGTCTTTGATTTTTATATTAAATGATCCGACCCTCCCACAAACTAATCTTTTAAACTGTAAATTAGGGAATTGTATAATTTCATAATCGCAATATGCAGCTTTCCCTGATGGAAGAGCTCTTAAAACATTTGAGGCCTTCCATCATATAAGTTTTCATCAGTGCTTAGTCATCCAAATGAACATAGAGCAATGAATGTAATGCAAGATCGAGCGGATTTTCTCCCTCATAAGTAGTTTTGTCTGGCACAACTCTAAATCTATGATTGTCAGCTGCAAAGCCTAACATTTTAGCTAGCTCTTTATCAAAATAGTAACCTGCTTCTTCTTCAGGTTTGAAGGTCAACATTGTTGTCAAATTTGCATTGTTAAGTTTGAGAGCAATGTCGAAGTTACTCATTGCTTCTTTTAGCGAGCAAAACCGTAATAACATCAGGTATTGTTAACTCGCTAACTTGGTCCCTGTTTTGTCAACTTTTAGAACCTTATTATTCTCCTTGGCTTCGCTTATATTAAACCATACGACTTTGTAGAATATTTCATGGAGCGCGACGTTTTGGCCCCGCATTCGTTATCAATAGCATGTTCTAAAAACGAAGGGCGGTCTTGGGTTGTTATTGTTACAAACATTTTTTAAAACAAATTAAAATGAGCGCATCAAATATACTGGCGCAAAATATTCTGTTGGGCCGCACTACAATCTTAAAAATATAACAACTGACACCCTTGACATTGCTGTGACCCAGACTGCTCTTTTCATAAAAAGGTGAGCACTCCATTAAGCAGATATCTTAACCCCCCTATTGAAAACGACCACATCAAGAAAGCGTGGTTTAGTCATCCGATGCAGTTTTATCAGAACCAGTTAAACTTTGCTGTGTTTTGCGCATCAACTGGGTGTGGAGTGGCGTATGCTGATCATTTAAATCACCATGATCCTTTGGTGAGGTCAGTGTACAGATTTCATTTCTATTACACCTTTAGACGTATTTTGGCTGAATTGCAAGCTCCATATACCAAATGACAAACCGTTTAATCCACTCAGCAACATAATAGACATGAAGGCTTTTGAAAGGATCTGTAACGAATTCAATATTAACATCAAGACAGGCTTTAGACAAAAGTTGGATCATAATCATGGCCTAGGCGACCTTTATTTTCGGGGCACGCACAGAAAGTATAACTATGACTGCATCCTCCTTTCAAAACTTTCTTTTCAGGCCAACTGTTCAGCCCGGGTCCCTACAGCAAGAGCATAAAACAGCATGGACAACATTTATCTTAGACACTTCTAAGGGCCTAACTAGGGCGGGAATAGAACGAATAAACGACTCTATTCGTACTTACGTTTGGTGTTTGCTAGGTTCGCAAGCACAGGCAAGATCAAGCATAACTGATCCTTCTACTGGCTTTGACGCACAAAAACAATACTTAGCAAATTTAGAGGACGCCATTAATTCTACAGTTGATTTACTTCAAGTATTCAAAGGTACCAACATGTTTTTACAATACGCAAGATCGAAAGTAGACTTTGCTGTTGGCACTGGTTTATACATGCTGCCTTCTGACCTCAGACTCCAGGTAGGAATAATAATAAACTATAATAATGAAATTCTTATAGCAGCAATGAACAGAAGGTTGGGAAAAACGACATAAATTCTGAGCCAGTAATATTACAAGCAGTAAACAAACACCCAAGATTAAGTCATCTAATTCCCGAAGTCCCAAACCCCCAAAGTCATTGAAGACTCAGCAAAGCTCGCAGACTCTGTTCGCGATGACCATGAATATGAAAAGACAGCGCTTGTTCTTGGATTAACTGGCATAGGATTACTTGGTCTTTATCTTACTAAATATTAACCCAACTATTACAAGAACTAATGCCCATAAGTGCTCGGCATAAAGCCAACTACTTTGCTTGCAGTAGACAAAAGCCAGCTGACAATACTCCCCAATATACTAGGTAAAAGCGTCTACGGCTTTACTGGCTAATTTTTTAATAAACTCGCAAGATGATCAAGTTGTTTTTTTACCCATGATTTATCAGGCGGAGGCGATGGCGGCGGAGGCCTGAACTTTGCCCTCCACCACCGCCTGTAATAGCCATCACCAGTGTACTTATTGCAAATCCTAAGGCTGTTATAACGCTTGCTAATGTGACTCCTTGCTCTCTAAACAGTGTTCGTATTCTTTCTGCTAGCGTTGTGTCTTCATATAAAATTTTTTCGATAGTTTCTCTTATTCTGTTCACTTGAGTTCGTAATTGGTCTCGGTTAGTAGTTAGCACTTCTAGTCTTGCTGATCTTTCTTGTTCAAGATCTTTTAGTCTTTGGTTATTCTTTCTTTAATATCAGGCCCTACGATGCGGTCATCAGCCTCAACGAGTTTTCTTTTTCTCTTTTATATGCTCATCTAGTTCACCTAGTTTTGCTAAATTGTTTGTTAATTCGCCTCTAATGGTTCTTAAAGCATGATCAAGGGCCGTTATTTCTCGCATGGGTAGCGGTGAGTCGTGTATAGTCTTTAATGCTGTTTCTTCTGAAAACTGGATTCTGCTTCTATTACATTTATTACTTCACCTGCTGATTGATTTAATTCTTTAAGTTCCATGTTTTGCATTTGGTTATCTGTCGGGAGTTCTTGCAGTGTGTTTTGAAGTTTAGCAACTGCCTCCCTATCTAATTTTGGTCTAACAAGACCAAGGCGATTTTGATCTTTTACACTAAGTCTTTGTATAATTGTACTCTTGGCTAAAACTTTGATGGGTCTGGTTTAGTTGTAAGCCGAACAGATTCTCCTTGATCGCCCCTTACAAACAAATGACCATCTTCTAATTTAAAATCATTTGGTCTATAAATTCGGGAGGTTCTTGGCCTAAACTTTTGTAAAATGCTCCGACCGTACTTTCTGTTAATTCACGCCGCATTGAGAGCGCTGAGCGATGCTGTGTCAAAGGGATCATTTCACTCATGTCGTCTCCAGGATCAAAAACATCATAATCTTCTCGCCTTCAATTCCTGCCATGTTTTTAAATAATTAACTTTTTATTTTGTTTATAAAAAAATGTCACAAGCATATGGCTCGATTCTTGACCCGTATAGAAAGCTGAAAGAACCCCTTGGCGTGCAGGGAAATAAACGGAATATTACTGTTCCAAATAATCCATCTACTATTGATGCAGATCAAATTCTTACTGTTAGATTTCCAGACCTAGGAGCGGATGATTTGATCGTGCCAGGCTCTGCACGGCTTACTTTTAAAATAGAACTCGCTTCAACAACAGACCAAACCAGAACAGTTGTCCAGAATTTGGGACGGGCAATCGTTAAGAAAATTTCTGTAAAACTTGAGGGGCAAGAAGTATTTTCTTTAAACATGCAGACATATTTTTAACCTATTCTGATCTATGGCTAACCGCGAATGAAAGGAAGATCTTGCGTTTCAAGGAATCGGCAAATGAAGAAGCACTAAAACTTAGAATAGGCGCCGAACTCGCCTCAGGTGCTAAAAGCAGCAAAAAGGCTTTAGCTGTAAGTTATGCGTATGGTAATCGCTTTTCCATTCCCCTAGATTTTGAGTTGTTAAAAGCGCATGCCCCATACTTTCAAGGAGCATTAAAAGACAGATTGTCATATGAACTAACTTTTAATGAATACAAACGTGTTATCAATCAACAGACACCGAAGCAAAGTACAGCATTTCTGACATCTCGTTAGAGTTGACGTTGTTAGCAACCCTAAATTAGCAGAGCTGATTGGGGGTCAATATAAGACCAAATTAGCAATATATTACGAAAACGTGCGTCATCATACAACATATCCCAGAAGCAGGGCAGACACTATATGGAATTTTAGTTTTAGCGTCGCAGCAAGATCGCTTAAAGGTATTTTATTGCTGTGTGAAGATGAAGAACCGTTCGAAAGAGCAAGTGAAAAGTTTTTTAATCCTAAAATAACGAAAGTGCAATGTTCGATTGAGGGTAGTCCTAACCAAATCTATGCTAGCGGGCTTAAACCTATCAGCATTTTTGATGAAATAAGAAAACTGTTTGGAGGTGGGAGGTGTAGAAATCCAACAGTTGACCTTGTGTCTAAAGATCTACACCTTCACAGTGTAAGACTTGATGATATTTAACAACAAAATACGGTTTATGGATTGACCTAAGGTCAACAGAGGATAACCAGTTGCATGGAAGTGGGAGAACTGTTAGAGACGTAATAAACATTCAAATTGATAAAGAAGAAGAAGCCGATAAACCACTTAATGTACATTTGTTTTTAATATATGATGCGCGGCTGAATATTGAAGATAACAGACTAAAAGATATACAATACTAAATTATTTTTTATTTTATAAAAAGCATGCCTGTTCGGGTTTATCCAAATGTGCCTACAGCGCCAGAGTTGCCAAGAGAAGAGATAGCCCCTGACATAAAAACCTTTAGATTAACAAACATTACACAAATGCAACAAAAACTAGAGCAAGACCTTTCAAAATACAGCAAAAACCAAACGAAGGTATTCTGCTGTCTTTAATGCTGTTACATATGTTAATACTGGAGCATCGACTATAAGCGCTCTATCAGCAGGAACGAGTGTTGGTCTCTTAGCAACGGGCATAGGCGCACCCGCAGCTTTACCTCTAGGAGGTTTGTCTTAGCTCTCGGTCTGTGTTCATTAGCTGTAGGTGCTGCTAGCAAAAAAATAAAAACTAAACTCCAAAAGCACACAGCTATGGTTCAACTAATAACGGCTAAACTTAGTTCGTTTAAACTGACAATAAATAAAGCGCTTGTTGACTCAAACATCACGGATGAAGAATTTAATCGTTTACAGGCCGATTTTAATGACTACAAAAGACAAAAGTTTGATCTTCAAAGAAAGGCGAGGGCAAGTTTTTCTCAACAGCCAGACGCCGAGCAGATAAAAAAGGAATGCTTAAAAAAAGTAAACGAGACATTAAACTCTGTTCTAAACAGCTCACATTAACAACACCAAAAGGTGTTTATACTTTAGTTTATGAGTCCAAGCGCAAAAAGACCGTTGATATTGATTCTGATTAAGCCGTTGTATTTTTTTTTTAATTTAAATAAATATGTTGGCTTAGAAAAGAAAGACAGCATGGCTAAGATATATGAAGGACAAGACGAATTGTTTGAAGGAATGCTCGAGAGAGAGCGTTTATCAAGAGCACTGAATGATATTGATTTAGAAGTCATTGACCCAACAAACGTACAGGCAAGCGTTGTTCATGCTATTTCTCAAGTTCCAGGCAAACTAACATAGACCACGGTTAAAGTAATGTTAGCTGTTTTTAATCGACTATGTAACAATAAATGAAGAAAATCTAGAAGTCTGGGTCTCAACTAAACAGCAGACTATTCTTTCTCATAATGACTTAACACCAGGGTTGGCAGACGAACTGCTTACACAGTTTGACGCTGCCGCTGAAGAAGCTAAAATGAGAGGCTCTGGTTGGTCAGAGGGCGAAGTCCTTAGAGATTAGATTAAAACAGGCTAAGTATGCACCGATTGTAGGCAGGCTTACATTCCGCTACCTCGGAGTTTGGTTTTAAGAGAGCAGTTTTAAACATAAAAATTCAGACAACAAATGTTTCATGTGGTGCGTTTCTTGCAAGGCTGCATCATGGTCCGCGAACACGCAGAAAGAGTGACTAACTATCGGCAATACGCCAAAGATCTTAACTTCAATGGAATATCCTTTCCTGTTAGTAGACCAAATTGATCAGTTTGAAGAACAAACAACCAATAACTGTTAATGTATACACATGGGATGAGGAAACAAATTTGGTGCCAATTAAAAGTGTCCAAGAACAGTCCAACAATAGGCGAACCAGCCAAAAGTCATGTGGACTTACTCCTAATGTTTTCGCCAGCAGGGCTGCCCCATTACACATTGATACGCACAATGAGCAGATTATTGGCGCATACTTCAAAAACACTCAACATACAAGAATTCTGCAGAAAATGTTTAACAAGAATTCCATCTGTGCAAGCCGCGAGTGAACATATAAAACATTGTAAAAGTTCTGTAGACTGTAAGACAGAAACTAACTACGCCCCCGCCAGGATCTAAGTTAGTTTAAGAACTGAGAAAGGCTGCAAACAAGTCCATACGTAGTTTTACGCAGACTTCGAGTCGCTTATTGTTCCTTATGAAGGGCCAGCACCACAAAACTTCGAAAACAGTCTTAATGAGTAATCATCAGATTTGTTCATTTGCCTTCATTGTTGTCAGGTCGGAATGGCGCTCATTCAACGCCAGAATTATACAGGGGACCAGATGCGGCTAGAAGATTTTTACAGCGCATTGCAGCAAGTGCGTAATGACTGTTCTAATAATCTGAATTTATCTGAAATCATAATGACTCCTGAAGATCAACAGCAGTATGACTCAGCCACTCACTGTTGGATTTGTGGTTAGGCCTCTCATCAGACGCAGCGAATCCAACAGTAAGAGACCATGATCACATTAGCGGAAAGTTCAGAGGAGCGGGCGCATAACAAATGCAATCTTCACTAAAGTTTGATCCTAAGACATGGAAGCTGCCCATCTTCTTTCATAACTTGCGAGGTTACGACTCTCATCTTATATTGCAAGCAGTAACCAACGCCTTCAGGGTAGCATGCATTGCACAGTCATCAGAAAAGTACATGTGCTTTAATCTAAATAACATGTCTTTTTATGACTCTATGCAACACATGATGGGTTCATTAGAGGCACTAGCTATGTCCTTAAAGTCCTGCCCAATAACGGAAGAATATTTTGACCCAACACTTGTTAGAAAGGGCGTTTACCCTTATGAGTACATGAACAGTTGGGAAAGGTTTGACGAAGATACACTTCCACCTAAAGGTGCGTTCTTTTCTAGTCTTAGAGGAAAGGACATTGCGACTCCGATTACCAGCATGCTCAAGATGCGTGGCAGAAGTTAGATTGTAAAACGATGGGAGACTATCATGACTCCTACTTAATGGCTGATGTATGTTTGTTGGCGACGTCTTTGAAAATTATAGAAAGACCTGCATGAAACATTACAGCTTGGATCCTGCGCATTATATTTCTGCGCCCGGGATGAGCTGGGATGCTTTCTTAAAGTTTACTGGAGTACAGATTGATTTATTGTCAGATTTACCAATGATTCAGATGATTGAAAACGGATTGCGTGGAGGAATTAGTATGGCGTCGCATCATTACTGTAAGCAAACAACAAATACTTGGACGATTATAATCCCAGTAAAAGGTCTAACTATCTTATGTATTTAGATGCAAACAATCTGTATGGATGGGCTATGGCGCAATCGCTTCCATTACGCAACTTTAAAATGTACACAGGCGGTGATCCGAACAATATTCAAAAGGCATTAAAGTGGTTGAACAGTTTAACGCCTGATCAGCAGCGCGGTTTCATTCTAGAAGTTGACTTAGAATATCCTCATGAACTCCATGACCTGCATAATGACTATCCATTAGCAGCAGAAAGTCTAAAGATGGATCCAAGAGAGCCACCTAAACTTGTGCCCAATCTTCGCGGCAAAAAAAATTATGTCTGTCATTACAGACTTCTACAATTTTATTTAAGACATGGTTTAAAGTTAACAGCTGTCCATCGCATAATTGCTTTTGATCAAGAACAGTTCATGAAACCATACATCATGAAGAACACTGATCTCAGAACTAAATCCGCAGATGCTTCAGAAAAAGACTTTTTCAAGCTGATGAACAACAGCTGTTTTGGAAAGACTATGGAGAATCCGCACAAGCGCAAAGATGTCAGATTGGTCACCAAAGAGAACGAAGCAATTAAGCTGACTTCTAAACCTAATTATCAGGACTTCAGAAGATTTCATGATCACCTTTTTGGCATAATGATGAAAAAAAAAGAAAGTCAAATTAGACAAACCTGTATTTATTGGGTTTACTGTTTTAGAATTATCAAAGCTTTTGATGTTAGAGTTTCTTTATGACTACTTTAAGCCCTCGTATCCCGAGTCCAGAGTACTTTACACAGATACAGATAGTTTTGTTATAGATATCCCACTGAAGACATCTATAAAGACATGGAAACCGAAGTGGCTAAAGGGCATGTAGGATGGTATGACACATCTGATTACCCTAAAGATTCGCCTTTACATTCAATTACTAACAAGAAGGTTTTAGGAAAGATGAAGGATGAATTATCTGGAAAGGTAATCAAGGAGTTTGTTGGTTTAAGGTCAAAAATGTACAGTATTTCGAGCCAGGAGAAAATCATTAAGAAAGCAAAGGGAATATCACGCAGCGTTGTGCAGTCAAACATATCACATGACAACTACAAAGAAGCATTGTTTGGCAATAAGACTTTTCATCATGACAACGTAAAACTGCGATCTAATCTACATGAGATCAACACAACAGTTGTAACAAAGAAGTCATTAGATAGAACAAACACAAAACGGGTGTTTGTTAATCCAGAGTTTTCATATGCAATTGGGCACTGGAGAACCGTAAATTAATTAAAGCGGAACTGTGCCCGGCGGGATTATCTGCAGTTCTTCCTTCACAAAAGATCTTTGAGGAGCTGGTTGTTTTGTTGTGCCAGTTTCTCGTAAATAATACACGGCGGATTCATTTTTACAATTCTTTTTATTTCGTACGGGTCAACACTCCAAATTGGATGGGTTGCCCTGATGCGAGTGTCCCCTTCTGCTTCCCCGGTAAATAAAGGTACCTTACTTTCAATCCAAACGGCAATAGTTTGCCAGATGAAGTCTCTCCTTCAACAACATTTTTTGTTTTTCTTTTGATTGCTTGTACTGGTTTTAGGCCTTTAAATTCTTCATTATTCATTGCGCGCAAAACTGAGGGCAGTCTTCTAACCCATTCTGTGTTGCGAGAGTTGTCAATAAGCTCTCTGTGATACTGGTAGGAGAAAAGTCTTTCGGCTAACTGTTTGTTAAAGTTTTCAACTAAAGCCTGTGATCTGTGAACTCCCGGAATGCCTCTTTTAATGGTAACTCTATGTTTCAACAATAATTGATTCACTTGCCCTTTAAATTCTTTTCCATCATCAACTTGAATCATGCGAGGGTAAGTTAACGGGCCTCGTTGGTATATCAGTTGTATAGCGACAGCAACAGCAGAAGCACTCTTTTGTGTTAATGGCTCCGCATCTTTGTATCTTGAAGCCATGTCAATGACTGTGAGTGCGTACTTAAATCTTTTTCGTCTAATCCTATCAGAGGGTAAATATAGAAGATCCATTTGATGGGTGTCGTTTGGAGTTGTGTTCACAAAGTGCGGTCTCTGTATTCGTCTAGGGGCAGGTAAATAAATTTGCCAAATCGCTTGTTTAGATAACCATTCTTTTGCTGTTTGTTCACTAACTCCCGCTGCTTGGCTTAGCTTTTTAATTGCTGTGATGCCCTTCCAATATCCTTTGGGCGAATAATAGATTTTGTTCATTTTTTATTCAGCCAATATTATGCGCAACAAAATACACAGCGGTCATACCAAAGACAATAAACGCGATTTCTTGCATCTTTTGTTTTTCTGATGGTTGATAAAAGTCACTGAATTTTGGTGGGGGCAATGTCTGAACCGGTTTGCCTGTTACTAGATAATATTCTTTTATTGCTTGATCAACATTTTTAAATGTGTAAGCTGCATGCCCCTGTCTTTTCAGTGTGTCATTAATAAAATCTAACTGCTCAAGTCTCTGCTTTTCATAGGCGTTTTGTGCAGCTGCTAGTTCCTCCATAGCTTTGTTATGTCTTTTTCTCTCGCCGTCATCCCGCAGTTTACTAAATGCGAAATTACTTCCGCTAAAAGCAAGCGCATTCACCACAGCGCCGCGCTATCATTATTGCGAGTGAAGCCATTTTTTATAAATGTATTTTTTTTCTTACATATTTATATTGTCTGGAATTATTCCTTGCTTAACTAGAAAATCTTTCGTAGCAACCGAAGCTGCAATGATAGCAATTAGCTTTGCTGAATCCTCAAAGTCTAGTTTGCCAAGATCTGCTGGTTTAATTCTTAACAAGCTTTTACCAAGCATTGAGTATCCTACACTTAGACCACCAATAACAGCAGAATGGTATACAAGGTTAGCAACAGTTTTTTCGGTGCTCATTTTTAGAAAATAAAATAATTATAATTATTAAAAAACATGAACAGTGATGATCTCCTACAGCTACAAGGCAGCCTAAACCTTCCTGAACTTATGAATGACCAAGCTGATGACCAAGCTATTATGCCCAAAAAGGAGAGGTTGTATTCTTTGGCAGCATGTGGAAAAACAAAACAGTTCCTCGGAACTGAATTCAGCATTGAACAGATTCAACAGATGTCGCCGCAAGACATTATAAAGTATCATAACAGGTATGAAGCGCAGCTGGGGTCTAGAATGGTGAAAAGTGTGGGGCAAACGGTTCTTAGTTTGTACACTAAACTAGTCAGTAGATTTGCCCCCATTGATTCTGAACAAGATCTTACGTATGATTTAACGCAAGATCCAGTTTTAACAAAGTCATTAGAGTCTCTAGGATGTGATTTATACTATAGATTTGGAACATTGTTATCGCCATTAATCATGGGATTAATAACTTTTAATCATATAGATTTTATTTCCCTTCAAAATGAACGAGCTGGAAAATCATCAGAACCAGGAAACATTGAATCAGGTGGAGAAAGTAACCAAGCCAGAAAATCAGCAGAAAACGCTGAATCAGGTGAAGGCCATTAAAAATCCTGGGCGTGTTGAAGCAGGAAAAAAATTAGCAGAGTGGAACAGACAAAAAAAATTAATGTTACAGATTATGACTCATCATGAAAACATAACACCGCCAACGCCAGAACAAGTTGATTCAATGCCCGCTATAAAAACTCCATGTGATACAAGGGCACCAAAGTCTTCATGGAATATTGAACTTAAAACTGTTGTCATTTTTGGCGCCATTGCTGCTGTTGGGGGCAGTTATTATGGCTATAAAATATATACACAATGGCAACAGAAACGAAAGCTATCAAAAAAATCTGAGCCACTAAATGCAGAAAAAGACACCAGCACGCCAAAACCGCCAATAACAAAGCGTCATTTTGATCCATTTGAAATGTAATAATATTTTAAGAACTTAATTTTAAATTTTTTTAATAAAAATAGATCATGGCGTATTATAAAATGATGAAGTCAATAAATAAAGACATGGAGTCTATAAAAGACATTTCCATAGACCAGAATTGTAATCAATGCGGTTGCTTCGGCTGTAAAAACTTCCTTAAGATCTATGCAGAGAACGCTGAGCAAGACATCCTCAACAATGACACGTTTTTTGAGGCGTGTGTGTACTATATTAGACATCTACTATTTAAGATAAAAACATAGCTTGTATTTTTTTGATAATTATAAGATACTTAAATAAAGAACTTGGTTGTACTTAGAGGATGACTTAGCTATGATCTTAGGTTAACTTGGGTAAGAACTTGAGGATGACTTGGGGTGACTTAAAGATGACTTAAGTAAGAACTTGTAAATGACTTGAGGATGACTTGTAAATAACTTAAGGATGACTTGTGAATGACTTGAGGATAACTTGTAAATGACTTGAGGATGACTTGTGAATGACTTGAGGATGACTTGTGAATGACTTGAGGATGACTTAAGTGTGCGTGCGTGGGGTGGGGGTGGGGAGACGTGCGTGCGTGGGGTGGGGGTGGGAGGACGTGCGTGCGTGGGGCGGGGGTGGGGGGACGTGCGTGCGTGGGGTGGGGGTGGGGGGACGTGCGTGCGTGGGGTGGGGGTGGGGGGACGTGCGTGTGTGTGCGGCAGCCAAAAAAGTTGAAGCAGGACGTTGAAGCGAAGCAGTGAAGCCAGTAATCACAGCAATATATACAAAGTCATGAAGTGCTTGGTGGAAATTCAAGGCAGTCAACTCTAAACAACCCCGACCGCTCCTGCAGGAGCGGTATCTAAAAATAGATCTTACGTCAGTGGTAGGCCTGCACTGGTCTTACAGTCGCGCGCACTGACTGTTGCTAAAGCAGCCAACTCTAAACAGCCCCGACCGCTCCTGCATGAGCGGTATCTAAAAATAGATCTTACGTCAGTGAAGAAACGGCTTGCTACTGCAACCTTGGCCGCTCTAGGGTGGAGCGCTGGAAACGGCTTGCTACTGCAACCTTGGCCGCTCTAGGGTGGAGCGTTAGTTCTCTGATCGCTTGACCTAGTTTGCTGTGCCCTCTTTTCTCAACCCGGCTTGCAACTGGGTTACAGCAGTAATTGCTGTAGCCAAGCTTTTATGGCAGCTCTAATCGCCAGTAGTAGTACATCCGGCATTGTATATTTGAAGCATTTATATGAAGATAGTGCTGGCCACACACTACTCCTCTCCATACTGGTAGATGTACTAAGGTCTGCCTAACCCTATCTAGTTTGTTTGCCAGAACATTCGAAAATCGCCATTCAGTTGCATAAGGGCACACTTGAAGGCAGATGAACTGGTTAGAATTAAAAAAGTAGAAAAGTATACACATCTTAATACACAGATCAGCTTGCCACATGAACACTGAATCTGTAGTTAACAATCAATCAAGTCTAATACAAACTGAGAACATTTTTACTTGGGAGGAACAGCAAAAATGTTTCAAATACGAATCAGCCGTGTTTACCTCCGCCTTAAGAAATGAACGCCATGTTTTTTAAACATGGCTTTAGCTGTCTCAAGCCAGCTCCCACAATCAACGCGTGATGGTTTGTTTTGCTTCGGCCAACTTTCAACAATGCAGCGCCATTTATTAGATAAGGAACCATCTCATCAATAGTCAAACACGTATTAAACCTAGCTACATCTTGTTTCATTTCCTTGAACCAACAAACCTTTAAGATAGCCGTTCATTTCCAAAGCAGTTAGTTCACTTTTTTCGTTTTCTAAAAAACAATCTCTCCGGTTTCACAACATGCAGTTAAAGTAAAACTTATGGCCTCGAATAACAAACCTGTTCTTCAGTAACGTTTTAGCCATTTTAAAATAACACAAGTAAAACACAGTGGTCACAACAGAGCGCAAACAAAACACAGCCTTCTTGTTCAATAGTCCAAAGCAACAATGGCGACCCAGTCGTGTCACGCGACAGCCTCGATTCGGTGTGTCGACGTGGCAATCATTTTCTGATGCAATGGGTTGCAACCCGGCCGAGTGCGCTTCGTTTACACAGCTCGGGCTAGGTGCAAACTGCCGCGAGCCGTAAATTAAGTGATCAGGTTTCGGCCCCGTGTACAAAGTTTGTAGGTGGAAATTAGTCAGAAGAAGTGTGCGGATTTTATGTCATTTAATTGAGAGAGAGAAAGAGTGTGTGTGTGTGTGTGTGTGTGTGTGTGTCTGTCTGCCCGCCTCTCTGTCTGTCTGTCTGTCTCTCTCTCTGTCTCTCTCTTCTCTGTCTGTCTGTCTGTCTGCCGGTGATTCTCTCTCTCTCTCTTCCGCCACAGGAAAAGGCGGCTTTTAGGCCACTTTCGCCCAAAAACTCGGTGGTGAAGCAAGTGGGGTTGAACAGACATTTATCTGTTCTCTCCCTTACTTGCCTTCCGCGCTCTCGAGGGTGCGTGTTTGTGTTTGTATTAGTGTAGCGGGAGGTTGGTTGGGGAGAGGGTTCTAGAGTGTAGGGAACCATCAGCCGGGAGCGGTTACCGGATCGGGATTTGTTGCAGCGGAGATTTGCGCTACTTGGCAACGTCGTCGGCGTTCAATTCCGGATCCGAGCCGATGTTTGTTTGTTTGTACCATCGGTTAGTCGCGTTAGTTGTATTACCATAGTTCTATATTTTATTTAATATATTATTGGGCAAAGTAAGGGGGGGGGGGAAGTTATTTTTGGGCTAGTAGGTTTGCTTGTGCAGAGTCTTCAAGGTCAGTGTTTGTTCTGACTTAGGAAGTAGGTCACATTTGCCAGTACCCAAGCCTGCGACTGATTTAGCAAGGTGAGGTAGGTAGGCTTGCAGAATTCCATTTTGTTGTTGCAAAATCAGTGTGCTAGGGAGTGAATAATCCTCTTGCTTTCTTTTCTGTTACCAAATTGTTGAATTGTTGTTCTTTGCGCTAAGTGATATTTTGCAAAGTATAACGACTTTTTTTCTGCTATCTTCCATTATCTTTCGCTTAAGCAGTTTATATTGTTTACCTAGCCTAATTACCTACTATTAAGGTGAGTGAAAGGTTGGTGTGAACAATAAAGTTGTGAGTGGTGTGACAACCCTGCGCTGAGCGAAAGTGATTTTTTTTTTATTGAAGAAATTTAAACCTAGATCATTACCGATAAACTTTATAAGTAATTTACCCAGTAGCTAAGCTTGCAGACTTGTGGGCACGTTCCAGGGGAAAAACCGTGTTGTGCGTGCGTGTTGCCGACTTTTTCTTCCGGAGTCTAATAGTGCGGTGCAAGTGGTAGACGTTGACGCTGGGTTCATATTTAAACAAACAAACAAAAAAATGCCGATGTGTACACGTGTCGTGCGTGTTTACCGTTTCAGTTTTGCGTGCGTTCCGTCGTGTGTTGCGTTATCCGTTAGTTATTTACCACGTCTGATATTTGTTTACTTCATGCTCTGTCGTTTATTTGTTTACTGCGAGGTCCGTTGTTTACCGAAACGTCATCGGGTTAGCAGATTCAGATTTGACTAGTGTAACGAGTTTCAGATGATAAGGCTTCATGCATACTAGAAATTTGTCGAGAAAAGGAAATCGTGTCAACTTTGGGCTTGTGACACATTGAGGTGTCAGCCGTTAATTTGTCAATCTGGCCCATTCTCTTTTCCGTTGTTGAGACAGTTGGTCACGTGATTGAAACTTTTCGCTTGGAGTCTAGACATTTCTGGAGCTGAATTGGTGCGGGAAACATTTTTGATTGCATGGAACCAAAGGGTTACTGGCTGGCAGGGATCAGTCACGGGATGGACTAAATTTGTTTTCGAATTTTGCCAGGTAACATTTGTTTTGGGGGAGACATATACACTCCCACTTTTTGGAAGTTCTCACTGGCAAGGTCAAGAGATTTAGTGTTTTTGTGTGTTGCGAAATCCAGTTCAGCGGGTTTCACTTAGCCAAATTTGGTCGCATTGAGGTGACTGGGATATATGCAAATACTCTTGACAAAAGAGAGTGGAAATTAATTTGTTAAGCGAATAAAGAAAAAAAAAAAGAAAATTTCTTTGTATTTTTCTATTAGCGGTGAGAAGGTGTACACTTTGGCCACTTGGTTTTGAATCAGGTTAGTGGCAGAGCATAATAGTGTTCACTAGGGCGACAGGGGAAAATCGTTACCCCCACCAATCCCAGATAAAAGGGGACTGGAATTGTGCCGGGACTAAGTATGCCTACGTCCCCTACTACTATGCAGTGACAATTGGAAGAACTACACAAGTTTCTTTTCATCGGGTGAGGTTCAGCCAGCCATCGTTGCTTCCCCTTCAGTGTGTTTGCCATCTGCTCCCCAGGGAATTAGGCCTCCTTACGTTGGGTACGCCACCGCCTTCTACCTTGAGACATCGACCTCCTATAGTACCCTTTCAGGATGACTACTTACCGAGGTTTCCCACCTCCGCCTATTCTTCTGGATACCCACCAGGATCCTTTCATGGTAAAGAAACTTGAAGGGAAGAAAGGAGGGAAGAAAGAGAACCAAGGAAAGAAGGGAAAAGGAAGAAAAAGAGGCCAAGGAGAAGAAAGAAGAAAATAGATGGAAAATAAGATGGAAGCGAGATGGTTGAAAGAGAAGAGAGGAACAGGCGATGGCAACAAGAGATGGAAGAAAAGCGACAAGAGCGAGAAGAGAGGGCGGTTCAAGAAAAAGCAGAAAGAGATGCAAGAGAGAAAAGGGAACAGGATTCCAAACAAAGAGGGAAGGAGGAAAAAAGTAAATCTAAGGACAGAAGTGCTAGAGCAGTTGGGTTTTACTCCCGGGGGAAACCACTTCATCACCTGATGTTCAAGAATCATCAAAAAGTGCCGAGGGAACCAGAAAAAACGTGGACCTGCACTTAGCACCACCCATGCTACACATGCCTGTGTACAGGATGAAGATTCCATTGAAACCTTTCTTGAACACTTTGAATCAGTGGCAGATAGTTTCCACTTGGATAATGAACAAAGGCATTATATCTTTTGGAAACTTGACAGGAAAAGCAAGGAAGCCTTCATCAACATTCCACAAAGAACCAGTTACGAAGATTAAAGGCTGTTTTGCGCCGGAGGATGCACATGACTGGCAGAATCATATAGGTGGCAGTTCCGCACCATGAAGAAGATGGCAGATGAAACTTTCCAACATTTCAGAGACAGATTGTCAAGAGTTGTTAGACTATTGTTGGAAACTGCGAAGATGGATGTAAAAAGATTGTTTCCTCGGGAACAACCATGAACTCTGTTTCACCTGACTTACAATGCAAGTTAGGAGAGGCCCCAACCATAGTCATTCAAGCAGGCCATCGGAGTTGCGGAAGCTTTCGCGGATGCCCGGCGTTATTTTTGACCACGTACCAGTGACAAGCAAGGAAACAGGCAAAGGAAACCAACACTGGACAAGCCCTCAGCCTGAGAGTAGTGCTAACTTCTCCAAAGGAAATGCGAAAGAACGTCTTAGAGGTGCTACTTTGTGCGGTGACCTCAACCACATCGTAAAGGGGACTGCCCTAACGACTCCCTTTGGCCAAGACATTTACCCACACAAAGGTGGCATTTGGAGAAAGTGAATCACTAACACCATCCTACCTGACTTTTCCCCTCTGTGGTGTGCAGCAAAGCCATTGAAGCCATCGTGACACTGGAGCCACGACCAATATTCGTCGACAAGAAGTTGGTACCCCCTGGGGCCCGCCACGTGAAGAGAAGTCAGGTATCTTCCTTCAAGGTGAACGGGTGTACTGTCCTGGTGGATATTTCCACACCATACTTTCAAGGAAATATGGGCAGTGGAAATTACGGCAGCCAGCATATCCCTTCTGATTGGGAACTCGATAATGTTTTGAGGATGGTCGCACCGGTGACATTTCAGTCAAGTTGCCGCCGGAAGTATTTGTGGCTGCCACTACACGTTTCACAAACGGCAAATGAAAAGGGGCTTTGAAGCCTCTACTGAAACCATTGTCCCAACATGACATGGTGACTTTTGGATCCAGCTACTGTGAAAATCTTCAGGGTAAGGATCCTACGATCAACACCATTCGGAGTATGGTAGGGAAACCTCCCAAGGACAAGAGGAATGCATCAGTGTCGGTTCATCAAGTGACAAGGATTGATCCACAACAATTTTCTTGCAAGATATGACCGTAACCCAGCTGGTATGCCTAAGCGTTTCGAAGCACAGTTCTACGCCTTTGGACATGATACTCCTATGGCAGGGACATCTAGGCAGAAGGCGTACACTGGAAAGAATCCAACAAAGACTTCTACTGGCCGGAATAAACTCAAGATGTCAGGAAGTATTGTCGAACTTGTGATGCGTGTCAAAGGACTACTCCCAGGGGGAGAATTACCAAGGTTCCCCGGGGAAAATTCCCCTGATTGGAACGCCCTTCAGCAAGGTCAGGGTGGACCTGTTGGACCTATTATTCCTGCTTCAGATCGAGGGCATCGATACGTGCTTGTGATAGTGGATTATGCAACTCGATATCCGGAAGCATTGCCACCAAGAGATTGATGCAGTGACGGTGGCGGAAGCACTTGTGGGAAAAGTGGTCGAGGACGGGCATTCCAATAAGGTAGTCAAAATCAGGGAGCCCAATTTCTTTCAGAAACCATGTCTGAAGTATATAAACTCCTTCAGATTCAGCGGGGAAAACCCCAACACCAATCATGCTCAGGCCCAAAGGCTTGTGGAAGATTCAAAGGAACTCGCAAGCAAATGCACGGAAACTGGGACAAGAACAGCCCAGGAATTGGGATCGCTTCATTTCCCGGGTGTACTGTTTGCGTAAGAGAATTTTCCCCAGAGAGCCTGGGATTTTCTCCCTTTGAGTTACTCTATGGCTGTACAGTCCAAGGACCCCAAGGCGAATATGAGGGACCCCGGGACCCGTAGGGAAACAACCAGATGAACCCAGGACCCCAAGTTAAGTATCTGTTGGAGCTCAAGGAAAAGATTGCTTCCACTTGCGAGTTAGCCCACAGGAAAACTTGCACAAAGCTCAAAGCGGTAATAAGTTTTTCTATGACAAGGGAAAAACCCCCCAGAGATGGTTCGAGCCAGAGGATGAAGTCTTGTTGTTGCTTCCCTTGCATCACAACAAGTTGCAACTTTCGTGGCAAGGACCATTCAAATTCGTAAAACGTGTTTGGGGATTGGACTATGTTGTGCGCATAAAGGGGAAAGAGAAGCCATACATGCCAACTTGTTGAAAAGTATGAGAGAAGAGAAACCTCAGCGCTGGGTATGCACCATAGTCATCAAGAGACAAAGGAGACGCCTCCTGTACGTTTGACATCTCATGTGTGACTACACATCCGAGGAATCCGGAAGACGTAAAGGTCGCTGAAGACTGTCTGTGGAACAAAGGGAAAACGTGCGAGCCCTTTGTAGAGAATACCAAGATTTTCTCTCAGATGTACCCTTAAGGTGCAACTTAGGTACCTGTTCTCTAGTGTTCACTCAAGAAGAACCAGTCAGGGGGCGACAATATCCCTTGCCCCATTCTCAAAAAAGAAACCATCAAGACTGAAATACAGGATATGCTGCGCATGGGGGTGATTTAGCGTTGTAGTTCGCCTTACTCCTCACCCATTTTGTTAGTCAAGAAACCAATGGAAAGATGAGGTTCTGTGTCGACTTTCGTCGACTAAATAAGGGTTGAAATCGACGCTGAACCTATTCCCGACGTTGACAGGATCTTGGCCCAGTTGGCTAAGGCGCAGTATTTCTCAAAGCTTGATTTAGCAAAGGGAATTGGCAAATACCGATGGAACCTGCCGACAAAGCAAGACTGCCTTTTCTACCCTGAGGGCCAATTCAGGTTCAAAGTTATGCCCTTTGGGCTCACGACTGCAGGGGCCGTCTTCAGCAGGGTAAGAGACTCATGCGTGAACCACTGCAGATGAGAGATGTCCACAATTTAAATTTAGGGCATATTATTTGGGCCCCCGAGACTGGGGGAGACACATGGGAAACGGTCAGGAAGAATTTTGAGCGTCTGCGACAGGTACAGCTGGCGGCCCGTCCTACAAAGTGTCGGATAGGGGAGAATAAAAATTTCCTTTTAGGTCACATCGGGGGGGGCAAGGATTCATGGCTCCTGAAAGCGACAAAGTTCAAAGGATTGAAGAAGCCAAAACCGCCAAAGACCAAGAAAGAATTACCTCGTTTCTTTGCTCGTAGGCTACTACCGCAAATTCATTCCCCATTTCGCTGAAGTGGCAAAACCCTTGACAGACAAAACTGGGGCTCGAAAAACCGGAAACGCTGATGGGGAGATACGGACGTAGTTGCATTCGAGAAACTCAAGGGGGCGATTCTCCAACAACCCGTCCTGCAGTTGGCAAACCCGAGAAGCCATTCGTAAATCAGAACAGACGCGTCCAGCACTGGTTGGGGGCAGTACTCTTGCAGGATCAAGGGAAAGGATTGTTACCCGTCGCCTTCGCAAGTAAGAAACTAGTGGGGGCGGAAAAAAAATTACCACACTATCGAGCAGGAGTGTCTTGCAGTGGGGTGGGCCACAGGGCCCATTCTACCCTTACCTGTACGGGGGAGAATTTGTTTCTCCAGACAGATCACCATCCCCCTTCCTATCTACACACATTCGGCCTGTCACTGACGCCTTATGGATGGGCACTTGAATTGCAGAGTCTTGCTTTCTCTTTTCAGCATATCCCTTTGGGCGCTGCAATGTGGAAGCTGACTACCCCGAGTTGAATGTCTTAATTCCATGCAGTACCACCATGTTGTAGGAAAGGAGAGTGCCCGTGTATAACACCTTTCAAAAGGATGTGTGGAGGTGTGTGATAAATGTAGCCGCTTGGTGCACCATTCAAGGAACTTTCTAGTGTGTGAAGGTTGATAGTTGATTTATTTTCCATGATTGTATATTTAGACCAGTTAAATTCGGGCTGCATCAAGCTGTGCCTCATTGCACAAGCTTTTTTTGGTTGGGGGTAGTGTCACGGCGGACCATGTTTGAATTTAATACATTGAGTTTTAATGGGCTGTTCGTCACAGAGGTTTTACAGCAGCTTATACTTAGTATGTGGAATGTAGAGGAAGGGGGTAGCCCCCTGTTACATTCAGTTTGTGCACCGCCCGTGTGGATCTCAGCATCCCCTCAAAACCCTCACATAGGAGTAGTGTGAGAGGGAAGCGGGAGACCGGGATGAAGGTTGTGTGTGTGTGCTGTCATTTTAATAACGGTGCAGGGAAGGTCTTGCACGGTTCTGTGCGTAAAAGTGTGCTGTTTTTTGCTTAGCGTGTGTTGGGGAATGTGGGTAAAGGTTTTTTGGATTTTTTGTTTTGGGGTGGAGGGGGAATCTC
>JAFLJL010003083.1:0-22181 GCA_018398815.1 Conus ventricosus | reverse complement strand
GTCCCCCTTTCCCCCCGTGTTCCCCCCATTCCCCAAATCCCCGCCCGGGTTTTCCCCACCCCCCCCCCCCCCCCCCCGTTTTTCCCCGGGCCCGCTTTTCCCCCAATTTTTTTGCCTTGGGGGTTTTGGTGGTTTTGCTGACTTAAATTTTGTTACTGTTGTTTTCATTGCTAAAAGCGAGCCAGTGGGGGGGTCGGGTATTAGGGTGGAGCGGGGGGGCCGAGTGGGTTTCACCGACGACACGCGGAACCGCGGTCGCACTTGCATGCCCCCATCGGGGTCTGTTAGACAGTCTAAAAGTAAAATGCCTGTTGCGAAAGAAAAGGTGTAGCCACGCAAGTGTGATAAAAGGGATAGGAGTTCAAACGTAAAAAGAACACATCACTGTCAAAACCCTTTTCTGGCGTCAAAAATTTCATCTTTCCGTTCAGAATAACACGACGAAATATTTCCTTTTTTCTTACGATTTGACCAAGAACTCACAGCGAAATTGCCCTTCCCCCCCCCCCCCCCCCCCCCCCCACCCCCCCCCCCCTATCCTTTGGAAGGGTCCCGGGGAAATGCGCCCTGGGGCCACGCCAAGTACACCTTCGCAGACACAGAAGAAGAATGTAAATATTATGTTCAAGCTCACCCATCTTATGTTGCACGAAAACCCCCCTTTAACACCAAAATCACGCCCCTCTCATTCATTTTGACCAAAACAACACCTTTTTTTACAAAAAAAAATTAACCGCAAAAACCCTTTAAAATTGAGTAATCATACTTAAAAGGGGCTTACTGCAAGATAAAAATTTGGTGATCGGAACAAGATATTTACATTCTCCCCAGGGACAAAAAAATGGGGTTTACAGCACTATTAACGCCCCGGGGGACTGAGTCCTCCCAAATTTCTAATACGCCTTCTACTTCCAGCTCTTTAAATAAATCAAAACAGAAAACTGGTTTTCCATTTTGGGCTATATTTTTACACCCAAAAGAATTATATACCCCAAAATTTAATTCTTTAAAATTTGGCTGTCTCCGAAAACTAAAAACGAAATCCAAAAACCCTGCCCATTGGTAGAAAAAACTTTAGAACTGTAACGGATGCCACAAAAAAATTTACACATTCTTAACTCTTGAAATAACATACAAAAGGGGGGTTTATGAAAAATCAGAGGTCTATACCTAAATATTTAAATGCCCCATTCTACGGGCCGTGGTCGAATTTGTTTTTTCACCCTATTATAAAAGCCCAAAATTCGAGCAAGGCTTCTGGGAAAAACATACTCCTTTTTTTTTTAAAATTTCGGAAAATTCATAGAAATTTTTTGGGGTTCTCGTTAATTTTAAAAATAACTAATTCGCTAAGTACTTTTTTTAAAAAGAACAAAATTTGTGTACCATCGGGTTTTTTTTAAATTTTTTAATAATTCCTTGTTCTCCTTAACATCCACCCATTATTCTTACTTTTAGATATTTAAAACCCCAAAATTTAAAAACCCAATTTCGGGGGAAACCCCAAATTACAGCCCCTATTGTAAATTGGGGTACGTAAAAACACACGTTTGTTTTTTGTTTATATGATCCATCTTTTTTTATAACTTTTTTAAAAACTTTTTTAAAAAATTAGCTTTTAAAATATATTGAACACTACTTACAATAGGGCTTTTTTAAAACCCCCAAAATCTTTAGACTTCAAAATTTAAAAACCATTGCCGTAAGGGGATCTACGGCTCCGGTCGACTTGTAAACCCACAACTAAATTTTAAAAAATCCCCCAAATAAGATGATAATCCCATCAGCATGGCATCCCACCCAGGGCTTTTTTTCAGAATCATTTAAATTTTTGCCATTACTGCGCAACACGGCGCATTTTTCATATGCAAACCATTAAACCCCCCCAACCTTGAAGGCAGTATAAATTTTCATTTTTATTACCAGACAGACAATACAAACGAACACAATGCCGCTCCCTAATGAAATCCCGTTTAATTCCATTTAAAAGCCCAATGACAATAACGCATATGAAAAATCTGCAAGAATTTTAACATTGACCCTTTCAACTGATTTTAAACAAAATTAACCGCAATCAGGGGTTAGGCCTTGTATTTGTGGCGAACGTAGAGAAAAAAACTTATGACACGGCCGGGCACACCTTTTTTCAACCAAAAAAAATTTCGATTGGGACCATAAAAAAAAACCCCAAACCGGACAACTTTTTTATCTTAGATAAAAGAAAAGGCCTAAAAAAGCCGGGCGGGAAAAGACCAAGACTCCAAAAGGACAAAAACTTTTGGGTGTCTTTTAGAGCACAAGCACAGACCAATTCTAGCATATAAAAATCTACAGCTTTAAACTAGAAAACAATTTCACCCAAATTTTAGAAATGCTTTTACCTCTCTGTTAAAAGCCGCCACTACAAAGACAAGCGTTTCTTGCACTCAGGTCAAATTTTGAAAATTTTTGGGGGTTAGGTTTAACATGCTACCCTCGACCTTAGACTACAGTTGGATGATACAGAATTTAAAAACAATGAAATCCCATAGCGGGAGACGACCAAACTTAGGCAAAATAAATGTTTAAACACAAGGCCCGCCCCAAACCTTTTAAAAAAATACCTAGCCCTGAAGAAAGTGATCCATTTATAAGCGCCCCGCAGCCAAAAGCAGCCCACGCCAAAAGCTCCCCACACCAAAAGCAGCCCGAAACACGCCCCCTTTGATCTCCCTCACACGACAGTCACACTACGAAAAGACAGCCCATTGTATTTTTAAACTTTACGGGATTAGCCAATTTTAATTTCACAAAAATTAATCCAGCAGCTAGCCCCCCTAACTCCACAAGGGTCAGCCATAAAACCAAAACTTGCCTAATAAAAAAACCCCAACTAACAACACACATTATCCGGGCAGACCAAGCGCTTTGGCTGCTAACTCTTTAATGGGTTTCTAGATGGTGTAATTGTTTTCAATCCAATTTTTACCGGGGGTTGGGGCGTTGGGGGCGCCGGCCCTGTTGGTCCTCCCTTTAAAGCATAAACGAGTGAGAATAGCAAACCCAACGCCATTAAAACTAACAAAGGTAATCCCCTTTTTCCCTGAACATGTCCTTTTTCTTCTGCTAACGAGTGTTTTATAAAGTTTTTCTGTTATATTTTTCCCTTTTTTCTACTTGTTTGTGATGTTACTGCGCTCTTTTAGTAAAAGCGTTTAAAACCACCCCCTTTCTATCATTAAATCCGTTTTTTCGCGTTTTCTACCTTCCTTCTCCCCCTAAATTGTTATCATCTGCATCACCACTTTTTTTTTTTTTTCCTTCGATCTCTCTATCTAGCCCCCAAATTTTGCAAAATTTTTTGTTAGTTCACCCCTTATTGTTGCAGAGCACATTAAGCCCCAGATTTCACCATAGGCAATGAGAATCGTTAATTGTTTTTAACTGTGTCTCCTCATTAAAACTCGTTTCATTTCGCTATTGTTCATCTTTTTCTTGGCCCTAACCCGAAAAAGAGGTCATTTCTTTTTCAATGGGTTTTGGAAACCTCCCCCCCAAGTTCTGTAAAAGACTAAACCCGGGCCCTAAATTTAAAATTTTAATCGCCTTTTGGTCGCAACAGAATTCTCTTCTTTTTGTGTTTTTTTTTAAAAAACTTATTTTGGGCGGCTTTGTATAACTTTTTACAAAATTTCCTCTATAGTTCTTATATACAAGGGTTTTTTTACTATTTTAAAAATCAAAAGGACATCCCTTTTCTGGGGGCTCTATCCTAAGCTTTGTAGAATGATTAAATTTCATTTTTAATATTCGCACGAAGCCTAACTAAGGGGTTTTTTCAACTTCTTCTAATGAAGGATTGAAGAACCTTCTGCTGCTCTTCAAGTTCTTCGCGCATAAGGGACAATTTCTGTTTCATTTTCTTCAATGAAGGCCGGGCAATCCTTTTTCTTCTTCAAAAGGATCAACGGAAAAAATCTCACCCCATATTTTTTATTTATATTCTTTTTTTGTTTTATAAAAAATGAACCATATTTGACTCGACCCAACAAAAGGGAGAAGGGAAACCCCATTGCGAAAAGGGTTAAAAAGGGAAAACGTAATTATGAAAATTACCCATCAACATTTTCAGCCGAAAAACTTTAATATCAAGTTCCCGATCTTGGCTGGCGATTTTATAATGCCGGGCACTGCTAAACTATCAAAAAATAGTTTTAAATCGACAGATCCAAAAGCCTGTTTTTGCTAATTTGGCAAGCAATCGTTAAACATATGGCAATTAAACTGGGGGCGAGAATTTTTTCGACTAACGAGGCAACATTTACCCTCTATTCTGACCTATGAGCCTAAAAAAGAAAAAAAAGAAAGTTTACGGGGAATACAACCCCCAAACGGTCTAACACAGACTTAAAGCGGGGGATGCAAGGGATGATGTAAAAGTGAGGCAGTACAAAAAATTTGGCAACGATTCTCATCCCTAAATTTTGAGCTGTTAAAGACACTAGCCATATTCCCAAAGGCCACTAAAAGAAAAACTTACTTGGAACTGACTTTTAACCTAGGATTCTGTTGTTCTGTCGAAGACCCCTTAGCAAAATCCCCATCACGACTCCTCTTGATTTGACGTTGTTATAACCCTGAACGGGCCAAACAATCTTAACCCAGTTAAAAATAAAACATTATTTATTATAAAAGAGTATACACTCCACTACAGAAAAAATAAAACAACAGACACTCTCGGGAACAACTCAAAATTTCAGTCTCTGAATTTTTTAAAAAGGAATTTTTTTTCTTTTTCTGAAGGAAAACTCCTTTTCAGAGAAATCAAAGCTTTTTTTATAACCAAAATTTTAAAAGGGTTACTGGCAAAAAATGGCAATCTGACAGTTGATTCGGGCGGGGACTTTTACCTCCCCACACTTGAGAAATAAGAAATTTGTTCGCTGGAGGAGCAAAGGACCCAAAACAGTTGACGCGTAGTAAAAAACTTCGCCTTTATGAGTAAGACTCGAAGACTACTTAAAACCAAAAGGCTGGGGCTGGTTTTTTTAATCCACATTTGACAACAATTGTTTGGAATGGGAAAGGGTAGGGCAAGAGGTAAAAAAATAAATATTCAAGAAAGCAAGGAAACGCCCCAATAAAAACATTTTTTTTGGGGTTTGGAGCCATTAAACATTTAAAAAACAGCTAAAAACCGGGTCATTAAAAAAACAGAAGATATAACCTTTTTAAAAACAGATGGATATTTAATTTCTGCCAAAAGATCCACACGTTCTCTTATCTCGGGGTTACGGGGGGTGGGGAAAAAAGCTTCGTACTTGATTTTTTTTACAAACAAAAACAGGACATTTCGACACATTGTTATATTCTGCACAACCCTTAAAAAAACAAGTCTTACAAAAAAGGAAATTTTTTTTGGACAGACGAAAAATATTCAGTTTTTACCACGACAAACTGACGGGTTTTAAACTTTCAAAAACAATTTTAGGGGAAAGAACACTGTTTTTATTTATAGTTACGAACAGACATTTTTTAAAAAAAAAAACCTCGTCAAAGCAGCCTTAGCGTTCGCCCCCGCCTTTGTTTCTGGTGGCTCTTAACTCAAAAATAAAGCTTCTAAAAGACTTTTACGGCAGTTAAAAACAGTTGTATTAATTAAAAACAAGGACAAAGATAGTTTTGAAGAATGTTTTTAAATGAAAATTATATAAAAAGGGACAAGATAGCAAAAAAAAAAAAAGAGCAGTTAAAAAATCTAAGCCCAAGCTAGCTTACGGGCTGACCCCCCCCCAGTTCAATACTTTGTTTTTTTAGATTTTTTAATATTTTTGCATACAATTTGTTTTTTAAATTTTAATATAAAAAAAATGCTCGAGGGCCAGAATCAAAGCCAGCTAGCTCCTAAATCGTTGCAGTAAGCTAAAAGACCAGCAGACACAACTGAGTTTATCAAAAAGTTCAGGGAAAAATTTTTTGGGTTTGAATACACAGATGTGGGGTTTTCAAACAAAAGAAATTGAAGACAAAAAAAGACAGCAATATCCTAAACAGAACAGATAAGAAAACTAGAAACAAATGATTAAGGGAAATAGAAAACGCTTTTTAACAAGCAAAAATGAGTCTTTCCCTGAAATTAACTGGGGTTTTTAAATTTTACTTACAAGCCCCAATGTATACTTTTATAAGAAAAACAAATTTTTGAACAGCTTTTAATGCGGCCCCTTTCTTCTAGTTGCCAGGAACCCAACAGAAAAAGCAGATTGAATAGAAAAAAAAGATAATATGTCTGAGCAGAAAAAAACCTTAGTTGAAGTGGGGGTGAACAGTAAACCCCAGAATTTATCCCAAAACCGCCAAGCCTAACGCTGCTACTTTGATTTTTTTTATAATTTCCCCTGGGGGGGTCCAATTTATTTTTCCAGAACATGTGTTAGCAAGGGGGGTACAATTATCGCTGGAAACTTGGATGTCCTCTTTAACTCGTTTTTGTATTACTAAAAAAAGGAGATGAAAAAACACTTTTTTATCTCTACAAGGGACTGTGATGGTTGACAAAGACAAACAACATACTCGACTTTATTTCATTAATTGTTGATTTTTTTGCGTTTTTACTCTGTTGAGAAGTGCTCCCGAAAATTAATAAGAAGATATGATAAGATTAATTTAAAAAAATAATCTTAAAATTTAAAAAAAGGAGTTCAACATTTAGGTTAGAGCAAAAACCGAACTTTAAAAGGGAAAAAAAAAGCGACTTGTAATATAGGGCACAGAAAGAAATAGTAAAAACTTTAAATACCTTTTTTGTAATTTCTGGCTCATCAGCGTAGCTAGCTACTGCGGGGGTGTGTTGCTTTTTAGCACTGGGGTTTGGGGCCAGCCTCTTTACATTAGGGGGGTTGGTTTTGGTTTTGGGGCCCCTGTCTAATTTTAAGGCGTTTTTAAAAAAAAACTCCTAAAAAACAAAAACACACTCCCGTAGCCCTACATCAGCAAAACTTTGTTCATTAAAAAATTTAAAAAAGCAAATCTTCAGATGAAAACAAGGGCAAGAATTTCAGAAGCTTATGGCTGAGGGAGATTACAGACACAAAAAAATTTAACTTCAAAAGGGTTTGGGGAAAGACTTTTTTCTTCACACAGTAGACACGATGCAATAAACAAACATTGAAAAAAAAACCTAACTTAACTCAAAAATAACCAAAAAAAAAAAATTTTAAAATTTAGCAAAAAATAAATACTATTTTTTTTTTTAAATCACTGTTTTTGGGGGGACAACTTGCAGCTCTTCACGAACAAACCTTTTAGGCAGGCTTTTTAGACGAAAGCACCACTAGAAGGGGGGGAAAAGTTTCTCTTAAAAATACACGGGGGGGGGGTTTTCATGATTCTTCAACTTCATATCGCTACGCTCCAATGGATTTTAAAAAAAAAATCTAAAACAACATCACCCTCTGCCCCCCAGGGCATACAAGTATCTTACTTTAGTCCAAACGGGAAAGTTTTTTTAGTCCCCTCACATCTTCAGTAATGCTTTTTTTTTTTTTTGACGCGTTTACGGGTTTTAAAGGGCCCGTTCTTTAAATTCTTCAAATTTTTCATGGGACGTAAGCTGCTGGCAATCTCCTAACCCATTCGTGTTACCGTTCTGTACTTCGTAGTGTCCATAATTTCTCTTGTTTTTGTAGGTAAAAAGGCTTCAGCTGATTCTTATTAAAGTTTTTTTACTAGGGGTTGTGATCGATGGGTTTCCGGATCCCCCTCTTAATTGTAACATAATTTTTTAAAAACAATGGGTTTTCAAAACCCTTTTAAAATCTTTTTCCCACAACTTGAATAAAAATTGATACTTAATGGGCCTCGCATATATATTTTTAAAACCCGCCACACAGTTGAGCTTTTTTTCTTTTAAAGGTTTTAGCGTCTTTGTATCTTGAAGCCAATCAACAACTGTCAAGCATACTTAAACTTTTTCTTCAATTTTTTCCCGTGAAAAAAACAGCAATCCTCTGGTGGGCGTCATTTGGAACTGAGTTAACAAACAGGGCCTTTTATTCTTTTGGGGGGAGCAATTATTTGCCAAATTTCCTTTTGAAACCAGTCTTTTGCACTGATTTAGACACTCTAGCAGCTTTTCTCAGTTTCCAAAAGCTCTTTCCTTCCAAAACCCTTAGGAGAAAATAAATTTAATAAAAAGGACTGTATTTTTAAAATTTTTTTATTTTTTTAACCAAAGGAAAGTGAGCAAAAGTGACTGAGGTCAACAACTGCAAAAAAAACTATCTCTGCAGTCTTTCGTTCCCAATGGTCAAAAAAGTCAAAAGTTTCTGGCAGGGGATGTTGAAACTTTTTTCCTGTCACTAGGGAAAAATCATTCAGCGTCACACGCTGTAAATGGTTTTCGTTTTTCCCCGTTCCTTTAAATTTTTATTAAAAAAGCTAAATGAGCAATTTTTCCTTTCTCATACGAACCTTCCTGGCTAAAACTTTATTTCCTTTTTTATGACGTTCTCCTCTCATCGACCGCAAATTTTCAAACAATTAAATTTCTTCCAGAAAAGGCAAAGCATAAAAATAGCTCCTCCCCCCATCATAACAAACCCCAAAAATCTTTTTATAATCAATATTTTCAGATTAATCTTTTTAGAACTAATATTTTCTGGGATAATCCCCGGTTTAAAAAAAAGTCTTTTTACGCAAACCCCGCATAATTACAACTATAACCTTTAACAACACCCCAAGTCAACCTTAATCTCCGCTTCATTTTAAAAACATTCTTTTGCTAACACCATGCCTAACTAAGGCCGCTAATTACCGCGATGGTAAAAGATTTATAATCTTTTTTCACTCATCTTTTTATTAAAAAAAAAAATAATTAAAAAACAAAACGAAAGACTGTCTAGTGCTTTTAATCAGATAATCTTTTGTTTTTAAAGCTAAAAATAAGGTTGCAACTAGTTTTTGGCGAATCTTCAATGTTGGGGGTTTTTTTCCAAAAAAACATTTACAAGGGTTGAATAGACTAAAACCCCAAAGATAGGCACGCAAAATTAACCAGCGTTAAACTCATGGTTTTTAAAAAAAATTTTAAATTTTTTTTTTTGCTTTTAAAATGGATTGTGACGAACATTACATGTAGGAGCAAGCACTACTCTGTAGAAACCCCTGTCATAAAGAAAGATTAACTCTCTAGCTGCGTGAGTATAGGGGTTGGGGCTTCTCACGCCTTAAAAGGGGAGCAAGGGAGCAGGGGCACACAGGCTAGGGCGAATCGAAGACAAGGATCGTCGGGGATGCCCCATGATCGAGTACTTCCCTAATAAGAAACCCACGGGCAATGACAGAGAGCGCGGGCTTGCATCGGGTGCCCAAAATGTAAAAAAAAAAGTTTTTAAAAAAAAGACAACGTTATGCGACTCGTTTTGTTTTTTGGGGAGGGGGCCCCCCCAAGGGCGACAACACACAAATACAGGGAAAAAAAAAAAAAAACATCACCCCTTAAAGGCCGAAGTTTACTCGCACAAAAATTCTCGAGCATCGACTCTTTTTGATCGTTCATTAAAAGTTAAAAATGAATTTGGGGGTTTAAAAGTTCTTTGTTTGTTGTTGTTTTGTTTTTTTTTTTGTTTTGGCCGTCTTCTAAGGGGACAACACACAAACACATGAAAGGAAAAAAAAAAGTCGCTCCCTTAAAAAACCCAAGGTAAAGCAAACCCATACCAGCGACACACTGTTATCGACATTTCATTAAAACGCCTTAGGGGGGGCGAAGATTACAAAATGCTCGGGGGTCATCTGAATCATCTGTCTGTCAAGAAAAACCCTAAGGCGGGGTGACAACGCATGCACATAATTTTTAAAATCTGCTGTCAAATTTAAAAAAAAAAAACGAATCTTTTTTTTAAAAACCATCGAACTGTATAATCGAACCTGGAGACTATATCAACGTATTTTCGCGCCAAAACAAGAAAAAAATCATGTTGCATCAGAGCATCATGATATTAGTGGAATGAACATCTTTTCCGCCGTCCGCTGTCGTTCGACTATAAAACGGACAAAAGTTTAAACCACAAAAAAGTAATGTTAACTTTATCATTTCTACAGAACTAAGGACCAACCAGGAAACACCACCGAGGAGGTGGGGGACTGTTCCCAAACAATAATGGATTAAACAGCACACTCCTGATACAAGAAGAAATAAAAACGACTATTAAACACACATCAAGACCACAATCATGTAGGAACTCTATCATAAAAAAAAGAAGCTGCCAGGGAGGGGTCAACGAAAAAAAAGTCTATACATGGCGTAGAAAAGTTGTGACACCGACAAAGCGAGAACTCGTTTAATATAAAAAAAGGAAGAAATAGCGAGTAGAGCGTAAATAATACATTTCCGTTCGGTTCTAAACCCTAGTATTTTTCCACTCCCACTCTCTTGCGTTTATTCAAGAACAGTTTGGTAGGATTCTTTGTGAAGCATTGTGTTTTTTAACTCGAACCTTTACAGCTGAATTGTTTGTTCATACCCCAGAAACAGAAATCGGTTTTTAGAACAGAGCCCCACAAAGAAAATCTCCTTGATACGACATTGAACAAGCCGGGTGGCCGTTTGTCATATTTGGGCACTGGCCTGGCAATCGCGCACTGCTTGGGTCCCACACACGCTCGGTTGTTGTCACCAGTTTGAAAGAGTGAAGCGTGATCGTTTGACAAGCTTGACTCGGAAACCACCGAAAGGTACTCCACAAAAACTGCTGTCGCATGGAGGTCGTACGACATGTTCCACACGACGACGACTGAGATGCAAAAACAATGGAAGAAACATGTACAGCGAACCGTATCCACTCCAAAAGTTGAAAATCAGATCTGTCGACAAATTTGTCCAAACAATTGTAAAAAACTGCAAACATTCGCACTTGGCATATTGGTAGACGAAATAACCATCTGGATCGGGAGTGCCAGCTGATCTTTTTTTTTAGCTCATTTCCAATTCTACAACACCGCACCGAGCAGTCAGTTTTTTGAAACCGACATGTCATTGACGAGTTAGGGGGCTTGATCCACGGTGACATAATGAAATGTCCTCGGTTTTGGCGATGTTTAGTCACATTTTACCAAAGAACTGTTTTGCCTAACAATTTGAAAGTTTTCAAGCCCAAAATAGTCTGCGATGAATCCTATCACCCTGTCTGCATCGCAGACACCCGTTTCACCAAATTCCTTGAAACACGGGTTGGGGTTGGGGGGGTGTACTCATACTAATTGGATTTGGTCACAGACAAACCAGGTTCCCAAGTACCACATGAGTAAAGAGTACACAACAACATTTTTTTAGGCAAAGTATGCTCCCCCGACCAAAGTACGACATGGTTGACTGAGTATGTTTTGTGTTATTCCCTAGTCGCGCATGTAATGTCCTATGTGTTTCTCTACACAAAACAAAGGCGTTTTTGAAGATGGGTTCAGTTCAGAAAAGTGTTCCTTGGATGGTCTGGTACATAGATATCACATTCAATAAGACCAAACAGTCGATCGTCTTTGACATCCTCCCAAATTGCTTTTTGCGTAATTGGTGGATACACCTTGAAACGGTGTAGTTGAAGTAAAACAGTTTCTACAAAGCGTTTAATCAGTGGGTAACTGTTGTTTTTGTTTTTGCCAATCACACTCCCACATTTCTACCACATCACCCCACATCGTCCACGGACATAGTTTGGTAATGTTTTGTGTGGTTTTCTCTGAGTTCAGTCAGAGTTTCACGTTGAAGGGGTGGTATGTTTGCCTCGATGAGCTCACAGTCATGACCGTGAAACAGACAGCGTGAACCTGGTATAACAGTGTGGATTTGCGCAATCCAACCATCGACTCGAACGTCTGTTGTTGTACTTGTGTAGGATATGAAAGTGGTTGTGAGCAGAGCCACTCTAACCATTCCCGCGCTTGCCGACCATACACGTCTGTTTTTTCCGCCGAAAGCCTGTCTACGCATCTCTGATCGTGTGGTGTTCTGTGGGCATGGTTGCTGATAGCCCAGAGTACAGCGCGTTGGCGTCATATCCCCTGCACAACTGGACGGTTTTATCTGCCCTGCACGAATAAAGGTCTTGTCTGTTCATGGTATCTGTGAAAATGATGGAAGGCCCACCGACAATGTCGTTACGCAGCAGCGTGTGTATGTCTTTTGCTGTTCGCTGAGAAGAAAAGTACACGTCCCAGATGATAGTGTCCATAAAACAAATATTTTTAAGTACTACCGGGAACAGAGACCCCGTCTTTGAGAAGATCGATACCTAATCTGACTTGGAGAGCCTGCAGAAAGGGTACCACATCCTTGTTGTTGTACCACACCAGAAAAATCTTTTAAAGTGGTCATCTAGTTTTGTTCCCCACTTTTGACAGAAAGCGTTTTTCGACCGAGATGTTTTTCGTTTTGAGTCAGCTGAAGAAAGCCATAGTTGTGGTGGGAGACACCGTTCTTTCAGTTTGTAAAACTTGTCATGTACACGTAACAAAAGTACCCTTTAGGTTTCCTCTACCCAAACGCATCGAGATATTTAGAATAGCTGAATCCAGGAGCCAAGAAATGGCCAATGTCCTAAAAACAGAGCTTCTGAGTGGCGAAAATGCACATGATTGATTGTTGCGATTTATAACAAACTTAAACTCTCTAGAATTGCGGAGGTCATGTATTCTGGAGCCAAACTCATCCTTGTAGATGACATCATCTCATCATCAACATCATTGTCCGCCAGATCAAACCCTCGGGACTTAGAAGATCGTCTCATACAGGTTTATAAACAAACGAATCAAGTAGTTTGATGATGTAGAGGTCATAGTTGGAAAGACTAGAACCCTACCACAGGGAGTTCATGCAGTATCCACTAATTTGTCTTTATGCGCATTTGCGGGAATGTGACGCGTGTTTGTAGAGTCGTCATGGTCCTGCGAAAGGTTTAATGAGAGCATCATAATGTATGAACACAACCTCGAAATGTGAATGAAGGCGACAAGTAAGAGGCGTCCCTGACACGCGCTGTAGGTAGTCTATCATGCGATAGACCATTGTTGAGGGTCACCGTCACTTGACTGAAACGACAGCATCTTCAAATCCAGGTACATTAGAAATGGGGACCAGACATGAGAGTGGAACGGTCTGGCCGTGTATGATGTGGCAGACGTCTGCTTTTTTCGTTTGTGGTAGATCATCGCTCAAAAAACGCTTCAAATCAAAAAGTATCCCAATAAGGAAACACAAAATCAGGGTCGACGGAAATACCGTACCCACAGAGTTCATGTAACACTGATTTCTGGAGGTGTGTATACTCCCCCTTTAGTACGTGTGTATGGACTGCCCCCCTGACACAGCTTTCGTGTATTCTTAATGTCCAAAACCGTGGGCCAGAGTTTTTGGCAATTAAGCAAGCCAAAGCGTGTCCCCTAACTTGTCAATAACAAAGATATGCATAAAATTTGTTTGTACTGTAACACTCTGATTGTGTCCGCGTGTTATGTAGTCCACTGCGGCGAACCCGGGACAAGAAAAGGCGAGACCTGCGTTTCGTCCATATTGAAACACATCTACATTTGACCCGCAAGGCGTTTTCAACAGACTCCAGCTCTGACAGGTGACGCCGAAAATGACGGGGGGTAAACGACAGCCCCCCTGGGAAAGAGAGCCATTGTTACATTTTGGAATAGAGTGAAAGATGCACCTCGGTGAAGAGCGAGACAAACGAGCAAACAAAGCCCTCTCTGTAAACGAAACCGTTGTTAATGGTCTCCTAAGAACAGTGGTAGAAAAGGTTGTTGGCTATGAAAGCGGCAAACTATCGCAACCACAACCGATATTAAAATCGGTAGATTGATACACGTATAACGCCCCGTAGACGCATCGGCTTGGACAGAGCAGCGGAGTTTGGGGCGTTGCTATTATGAACGTGTTCCAAAATGTCATAATCAATTTAAAGTCTGAAAGAAACGTCAAAAAAACCTGTATTGAGTTGAAGATTCAGTTTCACCAGGCGCTATGTTGTTATGAGAAGCGAGAAA
Source organism: Conus ventricosus (assembly GCA_018398815.1). Classification (NCBI taxonomy): domain Eukaryota; kingdom Metazoa; phylum Mollusca; class Gastropoda; order Neogastropoda; family Conidae; genus Conus; species Conus ventricosus. Next base: position 8,153 of record JAFLJL010003083.1, on the reverse strand, counting down.
AACGGAAAAGTCTCCCTCTCATTGTGTTCAGAACAAAAGAATGAGAAAAATTTGATTTTGTAAACGTGTGTTTTGTTCAAGAAAAAGTCAAACAGCTGGTCAACCCACTCCTGGACCATCTGAAGAAGGTCCAAAACAAAGTATATACAGACTGAATTATTCCGGGCGCATAAGAGTTTTGATAGCGTTCCAATGCTTTTTGTAGATCACATAACATCAGAGAAAAAATTAAATAGGTCTAACAGTCGTTATTCATTCGAGTGTTTGTTTAATCTTTTGGGAGAGTGAAAAGACACACGTGCTCACTCCGCGTTGCGCTTCTTGTACTCGGAGCTTGAGACCCAGTCTGTGTTGACGATGACGGCGATGTTGACTGTCCACTGTCCGTGAGTTTTCGAGGTGTCTGGCGCAACTTGTCTTTGCGTGTAAAAACCCGCTTTGCCACAGACATACATGGTTTAATTAGTCTTTCATGATGACACCGGACCTGACGGGTACATATGAATTGCGGTTAAATACTTTACCGCAAACGTCACAGGGGAACGCAGCTCCTTTTATTATGTTTGGTTTTAAGAGCAGCACTAGAATTCCTTGCGACTAACATCTGTGGCATACTGGAGGAATTGACGGGGCGTGATCCATTTAATCTGAAAAAAAAAAAAAATCTTTGACAAAAAAAATAACCATACATTGATCGAACTTGAGAGGACAAATCCTAATAAGCGCGTTAAGCCTCAGACCAACTATCATTGCAACCGATGAACTGAGGTGTGCTGTGCCTACATTGGTTAGTGGAATGAATGTGAGTGTGTGTGTCTATTATCATACAGCGTACATGACTTGTGTATTTAAGATTACTGCCCGATTACAGTTACAAATACCGTGAAAGTGTGGTACCCACCATCACCACCACCCCACCATCACCACCACCGCCACCACCTCCGCCGCAACCGAAACAAGTAGTAATAATGAGTTTAATACAAACAAAAAAGAACAATAAAAATTAAAAAAGATTTTTAAAAAAATAAATAAACAAAAGGTTGTTCGGTTATTGGAACAGACACTTTTACGGACGGAGACCCTGGAGGAACCAACTGAAAAATTTTTTGAATATTTAAAAAGAAATCAGTAAAAGCAATGTCATATTCCTAACTGGAGTGTTCCGAGTGAGTTATTTCTGTGTGAGAGAAAAATAATTCATCATTCTTTTTTTCGTATACGACCCAGCAAATGAAGCGAGCTTGAATGTTTCGGGGAGGCGAGGCGTGCTCATCCAAATTTTGTGAGTAGAGAAGAATAAACACGTCATATAACCACAAAAGAGAAGAGTTAATTTTGACAGTCAGTCATACGACACACACGCATAGTCTCACTGGAGGACAGACTAAGAGAGTGAGGAAAAAAAGACAGATAAAAAAATTTTTGGGGGGGGGGGTTGAGTCATACCCTCTCTCAGGGAATGAAAAGATATTCGGATACATCACTTTCGACACACGAGACTGGAAAAAAGATGGAGTGAAAGAAGGCAAAAGTACGAAACGTCACAGTTAAGATCAGTCCCACAACACACACCAGGCAGTCAAACGTTGATCCCATATCACCAAGTTGTTTATTTACTTTATCCCAATCCATACCAACAAAAAAAAATATACAATCGGCGCATCGAAACAAACATTTGAAAAAAATTGTGAAATCACGCAAGAGAAAAACTCTGCCGCCCCCATCCCAATCTAATGTCACAGTCAGTTCACTAGGTTTGTGTATTGATTTTTTTCAGTCATCTTCCTCCTCAAGGCGGTTGCGGCGTCTCGCTCACCCACCTAACCCCACAGGAGAAGAGAGAACTGACGAACCAAGGTCGACCAGCCGGTTGACATGGAGGGGGATGGGGGGAAAAAAGTGGAAGTGGGGGTGGAGGGGAAGGGGGGGGTGAGGGGGAAGGGAGAAGGGAAGGGTGGGGGGGGGGGAAGGGAAAAAAGGGGGGGGAAACGTTTCCCCACACCCACCTCAGTCGACAGGACCACCGTCGTGATTGGGAGGTTTCGAAGCTCTTTCCCATAGTAACGCCTCCCCAGCGCGTACATTTCTGCCACAAACCTGTGGCGACCCTTCCAAAGGAGACGCAGGAAACCAGGTCGAACCGTTTTTGGGCCTCCCTCCTTGTCACGACAAGGTGCCTGTGTTGTCAGTAAATTAGTTTATAAGACAGGAACAATAGTGGGCATCCACTTTGTATTTAGCGAGCAGTTTTATCATGTCCGTGAAAAGATCCCCTGTTAACAACGAAGTAAGTCAGACACACACGGACCCTCTCTAACCGCACCATACACCGCCTAATCCACACCCATCCCTCGTCACCTCGTCATCGTACAGTTGCAATTTTGTGGTCGTTAATTAGTTCTTTTTTTATCAATGGACACAGGCGCTACCACCAAACTCGAATACAAAGTGGCTAAAGTGTATGCGGGTCCTATTACAAAAGCCGTTTGTCCTTGTTTTCCGGATTGCGCTACAAAGGATAAAAAGTTTCAACCATAGGAATGGGAATCCCGCATTGACACGTGTCCAGTGAACACACCGCCATTCATTCACTTCCTCATCTTCACCACGAATGAAAGATAAGTCGTTTTCACGGGACACATTCGAATTGGAACGAAACCCAGTTCTGTTGTAGACAATGTTCTTTAGCATACATAATCAGTTTAATTTTATCCGGAACCCTCCAGGCCGTCGAAGGCCTTTGACCAATTGAATAATTGCCCATACCACCACATAAAAACACAACAACAAAAAAAATCAGCGCACACTGTACAATGATACATCTTCACCATCACAAAAAAAAAACCCAGCGCACACTGTTCCAATGATTACAAATCACTAATCAACTACACACACAAAAAGAGTCAGCGCCCATGTTCAAACACCCCCTAGCAGTTCTTTTTCTTTTTTGAGTTCTTCCTCCTTCTTCTAATCATTTCTTTTATATCCTTTATCCAGCTAAATAGTGGCGAAAATTTCGTCAAAGTCAGCGCGATCCCGGTCTTGGTAGGAAGAGATCGTCGGTGATGTTTCTTCTCCCCTTCCTCCTCACTTTCGGCTCTTGCATAACGACGATTGAAACCCGGAGGGACCCCCCATCCATCAAACTGAGAGACACAGATCCCCCGACCTCCGAGTACGAAGCAATTTTTCACCGATTCCTTAGGGTAACAGGGGGTTTTTGAAGGCCATGTATTACCTTTTTTTTTGGTTGTTACGAGAGCTCGAGTTTACACTGGTTAAGAGAGGACTTTTTCAGAGGCAGGAAGTGATGCTAGAAAGCACTGGCAAACAGGATATTGTTACCGTTTTTATAGAGGGTCTCAGCACACGTTCTTAATTTCCCTGAGGGTCCAAATCACCGATTTAAAGGTTATGAACTTCACTTAAAAAAAAAAGCCTCTGTAGGCGATGGGTTGAAATGTTATGACAGATCGTACTTTAAACCTGAGTTACACAAGAGAAGTAACCCAAAAAACAAAAAATAAAAAAAAAACTCCATGTTGGGATTGTCAACGGTTGTGAAATAACAGACAATAATCCCCTGATTTTAAAAAAATGATAGCCCCAGTGGGTACACTTAATCGATTTTAAAGCAAATAAGGGAGTGTCACGAGGTTATGACACAAAAACCCCTCAGGAAAAAAAATTATAGCCCCGAGTGGGTACACTTCATTGATTTAAAAAGAAACAAAATACAAACAAAGTTATGGAAGAACATTAACACAGTTACCCAGATTTTAAAAAATGATAGCCCCGGTTGGGTACAATTAAAAAAAACAAAAAAAATTAACAAAATATAAAAAAAAAACAAGGAGTGTCACGAGGTGATATAGACGACATTAACACACAGGAAAAAAAAATATAGCCCCCGGGGAGGGGTACACATTTCTTCCAATTTTAACAACAACAAAAAAGAAGACACAAGTAATTGAAAGACATTAAAAAAAAATGATAGCCTGGGGGTGGCTACACTTGAACAAAAAACAAAAAACACAAAAAAACACACAAAAAACCTGGGCTTGTCCACGATTATAAAGGCACATTAACCCTGTAAAGCCTCAGGGGAAAAAAAACTAAAACGGATGACACGAGTTAAGAAAAGACAGTAAACCCTCAGAGAAAAAAAAACATGTTTGGAACATTGTCATAATACTGAAAAACAACACATTTTCTTCTTACTTGGCTGAATCCATCACACATATATTTCAATAATCACACAACATTGTACAATGGCGCCATCCTGAGAGGCGATCAGAGAGGATTATTCTTGACGGTGCGAGCCTCCCTCTTCTTTTCTTTTCAGGAAATGTGTCCTGTGGCTGCATCATCTGTCGTAGCCTCCCACCATTCAGCACAGGGGCGAGAAGCTGGCAGACGTACCCTCCCGGGTCCGCATAAGAGTCGACAGTCATCTCAAAGAAACAACACCACTGGGAGGCCTTGGGTAACGTAATCAGGAACAGTCTGTCATGGACTGCGCTCTCCAAATGATTTGTGACTCTGTCTCAGCCTTGTGAAATTTTTTTTCTGCTTGAAGTCCATAGAAACGCTCGCTGTGATTTCACCAAGCGGCCCACCCTTAGTGTTGAAAGCGTAGTATGAAAAATGTGTATCTTGACGGCTCCAGCGCGTGCATTCACTGTAGCGAAGAGGTTTTCCCCAAGGATACATCACACTGTCCTTCGCCTCTTTCATGTTTCCACTGACTGACATCCAAAAGTTTAGACACAATCAAACAAGTATGTCTTTTTAAACTCATCACCAGTCTCATCCGTTTGGATATTGACCAGCTCCAAACCAATCAGTCCATCATCCATCATCATCATCATGCGTCTCGGCAGCTGATCAACGACGTAACGTGCTACGCACATTAGAAAATGCAACGTTTCCGTGTTTTCCCAGGCCTCCGCAATTAACGCCAGCCCAATTGATGGAGTTTTGAAATGTACGAAGACACGTTTAGAACCACACTCCAGCCAATTTTGAAGGCGCTATCATCCCGGATTAATCCCACAAACTCTCTCCCACTGTCTGAATGTAGCAAGCTGTGCAGTCCCCCCATTCCAAATCTTTTTTCTGACCAGCTTCTGATACAGGGGAGCACTTCGATAGCAAACAGTTCCACAGGGCTTCCTGAATGAGATTTAAGTTTGCAGATAAACGTCATTCAACTCGTCCAAACACGCTTCCATGGTCAAAGGAGGGTGAACACTAAGATGGAGGGAGAAGTCGTGATGTCAAGTTTTTTTATACCGCTCAGTCTATCGTCGCGACAACCAACGCACTTGCCAAATCACTCTGTGGTCGTTTTTGTCTCAGGTGATGAGGAAGAAAGCGAGATAGCAACAGACGTAAACTGACTCCACTCTTTTATTTTAACAGAAAAAAAAGCACGTAATAACCACAGTTGGCAGTAAGTCCCATCTTGAATCCATTAGGGGGTAGAAATGATAATGCAACTATGTCATTAAAATAAAATAATCAATATCTGGGTAAAGGCTTGGTGGAAATCCGAAACTGTCAAAATATTACGGCATGTCCTTTTTGTCCCAAACACACTGCACCCTATGTTCACCAGGTCCCTCACAGTGATCCGTGATTTAATCACAAAGCCAACATGGCGACGGGTAGACAGCATTTTGTTTCTGGAAACACACCACCTGAACGGGTTTACCCCGTTTGGGTGGGGGGGGTTTTTTTTTGTGTTTTCAGGCATAGACGTCTCTTTCAATCAGAGCGATCTGACTGCTGTTCATTTTTTTTTTTTTTAGTCTTTCAGGCCTTGACGGGCACGGTTCAATCTCCACCATGAGTCTAGTTCCGCATACACCAACACATGCACGGGGTGCGCCAAAGCCTGACTACACTCATCTCCATACGCAAGGCCCATTCTGGACTGTATCAGTTCAAACATGTTGATCTCCATCCAGCAAGGCTTGGGCTAAGATCAAAAGCGAAAATGGTGGTAGCCCCTGTCGTATTCTCGGTAGAAATACCATACCAGCGTCTCGGTGGGTCCATTCAGTGCTAGCATGGTGGCTGGTAAAAGCTCAACCTATTGACTGTAACTCAAAGTCAGGAGTCAGAGCCATTAGACGGAACTGCTTTCCGTTCAGAATACAGACACAGAAAGTTCAGTTGTAGTGGGAAAAGTTTAACGGGTTTTTGCTATAGGATTCCGATAAACGCTTCTGAGACCACCAGCGCGATGACGATCCTTGGTTGCGTCTGACTGAGGAAACAGTTGTCTTGTAATGGGCTTAAATTTCCCTGGGGAAGCGCACAAGTCTTAATTTGCACGATTCTTCATAGGGAAAAATGCACGTTCCTCGGTCAAGGGCCTTCTCGTGACCAGGCCACAGACGGACTGGTTTCACTTTCCTCACAAACAATAGACGCGTGGGTGATGACAGGACTTGAAGGGATGACCATTCCCTCCGTCCGCAGCCATTAGGATAAAGGCGCCTTTTGGAAGGATTAGTTTTAAATATGCATCTAACACCGTTGAGGGAAAAAATATAACGATCCTGGGTCATAATGTCAGTGTGCAGACGACTTCTATCATATCAACTTCTGCGCTCCTTGCGGTCAACCCGCGACGGATTCTAAACCCGTTGTAGTCAGTCCCAGTAGTGGTCGTTCATAGCCCTGGTGGAGTCCCCGGTAAAAGCAGCGCACCGTAGAGGATCAGACTTCGCCTCCTGCCGAAGTTGAGCGTCCGTCCCTCAAGATAGGCTCTGTAGGCATAGTGTTATATCACTGGGTGAGATTCATACTATTGTTCAAAGACACAACCACCTGACTGAAGAGACTATTCAACCAGCTATTTACAGGATCAACGTTAGTATTGCGACCCCAAGTTAGTCCCATCCAACTGGTGACTTTGGCTTTGAGATGAAGGAGGATTTTGGCTCAGATTCCAGAAATTCCGCTGTTGCCTCCGCAATAAGAAAAATCGATGGGCGCGTTAGGAACAACGTAGACAAGGGTGTGGATAATCTACAAAAGCCCCCAGCTCACAGACGTTTGTGAAAGGAACGGCAAACAATCCATTCCGCTAGACAGCACCTTCACAGAAATACTTTTCATGAATCAGAGACATGAACGTAAAACACTATTCCAAAAAGTCCATATTCACTGTGAAGTCCTTTCTTTCTTTAATTTTTCATCCTTCCACTCTGGCCGGTCCCCTCGATGTCGCTGGATTTAAACGCTTACGACGCGTTGTCCAGGGGCGGTATTAGTGAAGTACCTCATATTAGTCTTTGAGAGGCCAGGGACAACAAACGTTTACCGCTTCTTTACATCACGTTTACAGGCTGAAGTAATTTTTGGCCCGGACATGACGTCCTGCGCAATCTGCAAACCTGTTTTGGCCCCCTCTTTAAGAACGCTAGGCTCCGATTGAGCATAGGCACAAGACCTCTTGCTAAGCTCCCCAAGAGATTACCCAGACCTCTTCCACGGTAATTTTTTACCCGCCCCCCCCAAAAACACAGGTAAGGACCATGTCCCCACCTGATCCAATGTATTATTGTTCATAGGCTTTGTAGTTGGCTTAAAAGGGCGATCATTAGCGCTCAATAGTCATCAGGTCGCGGCGACGAAGTGAAAGCGTCACGATGGTTTTCCTCGTCCGAATGACATGGATTGCCGTGTAGTTAGTTTAAAAGGATCTCCACTGAGTTAAACTGAAATCGCTTAAGGGGACGTAGTTGGGTTTGTCGAAGATGTTGGATGAACCTCGGACAGAACTGGGATAGAACGCCCCTTTACGTTTCATCTTTTTTTCAGTATTGTTCCCAACCTTTTGGCGATGCTAGTGGGCGCGTCTGATATTTTTTCTCTTTTCTGGAAGCTCTTGGGATCCGAGGGCGGCCTTGCCTTCAAAATCCCAGGTCGCGGTTGACCCATAATTCAACGTACAGGAAGACCAACAAGACTTGGGGGACATTTGATCTCATAGAGCTCTGCGAAGATTCCCACCTTTTGTTCAAAGCTTCGCTTCTTTCCATAGTCATTTACTAAGTCCCACCACTCATATCGGAATCACCTAACCTGATACTCATCTCACCCCGTGCGTTCCATCCCAGTTGGGGTCTTTTTTGATA
>JAFLJL010003082.1:23142-40170 GCA_018398815.1 Conus ventricosus | reverse complement strand
CGGACCGAATTTGCCTTTGAAGCGAGTTCATAGCAACAGGCGTTTTTCTTCTCGTCAGTCACAATGCTTCAACCGTTCATTTAGTGTTTTGCTACTTGATATTCTGGAAACTATGGCGACGTTTTCTACCATTAATCCGGTGTCTTTGAAACTGAAAGGCATCCCGGACAACCTCGACAATTGGCCTACGGTACTGGAGGTATGTTTAGCTGCCGAAAGAGTGGCGGGCTAGGGTTCCATCCTCGGAGCACAAAACATCAGGGGTGTGTGGCGGATTTACCCAGCAACCAAGGGGGCCCGCACGGAACTCCTAGTGAAAGGACTGAGTTAACGCGACACTTCACCCAAATATCCAGCACCAACCTTTACATTCTTTGAGGCAGAGAACGGAGAAACACGGATTCAAGCTCCCCGCTCTCAACCGGTCTTAACCGGTTTCGAGCGGCCGACCTTGAATCCGTGTTTCTCCGTTCTCTGCCAAGTAAGACTTCAACAGTGAATTAAAAATATAATCCATCATGCATTCTCTTTCAATAACCAAAAAATAAACGACCCTACAAACAAACATACATGTGCAGGGTTATTCGTTTTCAATACTAATTTACTTAAGTTTTCAGAGAGTAGCGTAGGGGAAAGTAGCCATGGCTGAACACGTCCCATAGAGTAACGTAGGGGAAAAGCAGCCGCGACTGAACGCGCCCATATACAAAGGGAGGTGCACTAGGCTATCCGATTACTTACCGATTAACGGTGTGTTTAATTACAGCGTGGGGTTGTCAGCCAGAGAGATGAGCTTGGAGCCATAGACATACGTGTTCTGCGTTTCACAAAATACGTGTGTATGCGCACACACACACACCACACACACACACACCCAACACACACACACACATACCACACACACACACCACACACACACAACAACACACACACACACACACCACACACAACACAACCCACACGCACACACTACACACACACACACACACACACACACACACGCACGCACAACACACACACACACACAACACACACCACACAACACACCACACACACACGCACACACACCCACACACAACACGCACACACAAACACACACACACATACACACATCATGACACACAAGACATTGCACGCACGCACACACGCACGCCAAAGCACTACACACAAACCCCCACACCCACACACACACAACCACACACACACAACACCACAACACACACAAAACACACACACACTATTTTAGTTCTTGCATTCTTCCACTGAAAGCCAGGGTTTTACAAATGTTTCTTTCGTGTACAGGCTCTATAAAAAATAGTGTTGCGTTCCCAAATTAGTGACAAACTGTGAGGCCAAAAAATCAAAACTGCCCCCCTCCTCCCTACCCCTCTTCACCCACCCCCCCCGCCGAAGATAAAAGCCCCCAGTGGTTGACACCGCCCGGGCGAGTTTTACAGTACTGAAAAAGAGAGCCCACCTCTTCCAAATTCAGCCCGGGGAAAAGGGAGTGAAGGCTTGCCCTGCCCCATTAAAATATTAATCAGCCTTCTCGAAGCTTCTCGCCCCCGTCAAACACTGCCGCCTGAGGGGCTGTTACAGCCGGCCAATCAGCGAGGGGTTCAAAAAGTGCAGTTTCCCTTCGGCGCTCACATGACTGGAAACCAAACATTCCCCCCCCTGACTCCCCGGGCTAGAGGACGCTTTTACTCGCTGGGACTGTGCTTGGTGTGTTTTTCTAAAAAGGCTACCCGGTTTCTGAAAAGCAGGCTCTCGCCCTTGAAAACCACAGTTTTACCATACTTGCATGTCAGGTATTTGTTTTAAAAAAAAACGAGGGAAGCAGTTTTGTTACCGCCGAAACCCAAAAAAAGTATTTTTTCCTAGAAGGAAAAGAAAAAAAAAAAAAAACGAAACTGACGCTTTGGAAAAAGAAACGACTATCTTCAAAGGGTTTTTTAGTTCAAGGAAAGAAACGTTTTTAAGGAAAATTGTTGGGCCAAGAACAGCCAATTTTAATGCGTGTTTGATTCAATGGTGGTTCCTTTTTTTAAAAAGGGCTGCATTGTTGAAAATGGCAAAGCAAAAAAATCCATCATGCGTTGATTGTTGGGGGGTTTGGGTTAGACAGCCCAAGTATGTTTAAAAAACAAAAAACGCATCAAACATGGCGTTCATTTCTTAAGGCGCAGGTAAACATGGCTGATTCGCATGCTAGAAAATTATTCAAATTTTATGTGTTTTTATAAAAAAAATCCTAAATTTCCAAGCTAGGAAACAGTATAAATGAACTGTGTAGAAAAGCCAAACCCTTATTAAACTTAGCAATGGATAACATTTTCGAAGTTTGGCAAAAAAACTAGATAGGGGTAGGGGGCCTTAGTAATCTACCGTATGGAGGGAGTGGTGTGGCCAGCACTATTTCCTATAAAAAGCTCCAAAAATTTCAATGGAGTACTATTGGCGATTAGAGCCGCCATAAAAGCTTGGCTAAGCAATTACTGCGTAACCTGCCAAAGCCAGTTTTCAAGCGGTTTAGAAAAGCAGCACAGCAAATAGGTCAAGGTACATATGATCACTTGACTCAAGCGCCGCAGCACCTGCAAAAGCGGCAAAATAGGCCAAGTATCCCTAGATACTTGTAGTTTTATTTAGGGTTTCGCGCGGACACCCCTGTTTGCAAAGCAAAAAGTGGCCTGTGTTCCCTTTTTTTTTGTTTGTTGGTGTTTGTGGTTTTGGCTACCCCCCGCCCAGGCCCCCCTCCACCCCCACCCCCCGGACTGTCTTTGTGTGTTTGTTTGTTGTTTGTTTTGTTTCCCCCCGCATGCACACCCCCCACCCCCCCCCACCCCCCCCCACCCCCGCATGCATCAAATTACTTCTAAGTTCTTACTCAAGTTTTCCCCAAGTTTTCCCCAAGGGGTTTTTCAAGTTTATCCCCAAGTAAACCCAAGTCATTTTAAGTTCTTATCAAAATTTTTCTCAAGTCACCTCAAGTCTTCTCATCATCCACAAGTTCTTTCTCAAGTTCCTAAGTATCCTCAAATAATTCTAAGTTCTTATCAAGTGTCCTAAGTATCCCCAAGTTCTTACTCAAGTTACCCTTTAAAATTGAATTAAATTCCTCTAAGTACACCCAAGTTTTATTTGAGTTTTTTTAAAATTTCAAAAAAACAAACAATCTATGTTTTATTTAAATAGTAGATGTCTATTATAACCCCACGCCTCAAAAAACGCGTCTTGTTTGGGGTGTCTTGCTAGCGTTTTGCGCAGGACGGTCGCTAGTCTTAATGGTTTTTACATCCTAAGCAACGCATTTATTACAATTTGGTCTATGGGAAAAGTTTTATAGACCCATGTCTTTATTTATTGACTTCTCATTTATAATAGCCCTGATCTATTTTTATTAAAAATTTAAATTAAGTTTTAAAAAAAATTTTTGCTTTTTAAATGGATCAAAAGATGCTTTGTTATTGGCGGTTTTGGGGGGGCTGTTGTCTTTTTCTGTATTTAGGGTTCAGGTTTTTTTAACTTTTTTTGTTTTTTTTGCCCTTGGTTATATATTTTATAACCTAAAAACTGCCCCCCAAAAGAGCATGGGGCCCAAAAAAGGGAACAGTTTTAAGTTCAATATTCCCTGAAGACTTTGGTGCGTAGGTCTTGTATCACATGGAGTTTTTATAGCGGGATTGAATAAACTTGTTCTGGCGCTGGCGGTGTTATGTTTTCATGATGAGTTTATTCTGTAACATTAATTTTTTTTGTCTGTTCCACTCTGCTAATTTTTTTCCTGTTTTAAAACACGCCCGGATGAGGATGCTTTTCACTGGCCCCCACCTGGTTCATTTGTTTTCTGATTCTGCTGATTTTTGGCTTGGTTACTTTCTCCACCTGATTCAATGTTTCCTGATTCTGGTTCTGATGATTTTCCAGCTCGTTCATTTTGAAGGGAAACAAATCTATATGATTAAAAAGTTTTTAAAACCCTTTGATTAATGGCGATAACAATGTTCCAAATCTGTAGTATAGATCAAAATCCTAGAGATCTAATGACTTTGTTAAAATGGATCTTGCGTTAAATCATACGAAAGATCTTGTTCAGAATCAATGGGAGCAAATTACTGACTATTTTTAGTGTACAAACTAAGAACCGTTTGCCCCACACTTTTCACCATTCTAGACCCCAGCTGCGCTTCATACCTGTTATGATACTTTATAATGTCTTGTGGAGACATCTGTTGAATCTGTTCTATGCTGAATTCAGTTCCGAGGAACTGTTTTGTTTTCCCACATGTGCCAAAGAATACAGCCTCTCCTTTTTGGGCATAATAGCTTGGTCATCAACTTGGTCATTCATAAGTTCAGGAAGGTTTAGGCCCCCCTGTAGCTGTAGTAGATCATCGCTGTTCATGTTTTTTATTAATTTAATTTTTTTATTTTTTAAAATGAGCACCGAAAAAAACTGTTACCAACCTTGTATACCATTCTGCTGTTATTGGGGGTTAAGTGTAGGTTTACACAATGCTGGTAAAAGCTTTTTAAAAAATAAAACCAGAGATCTTGGCAAATTTGACTTTGAGGATTCAGCAAAGCTAATCGCTATTATTACAGTTTCATTTGCTACGAAAGATTTTCTGTCAAGCAAGGAATAATTCCAGACAGTATAAATATGTAAATAAAAAATACTTTTATAAAAAATGGCTTCACTCGTAATGATGATAGGTGGCGCTGTGGTGAATGCGCTTGCTTTTAGCGGAAAGTAAATTACGCTTTTAGTAACACTACGGCATGACGGCGAGAGAAAAAGACTTTAACAAAGCTGTGGAGCAACTAGCTGCAGCACAAGGACGCCTATGAAAAGCAGAGAATTGAACAGTTAGATTTTATTAATAACACACTGAAAAAACAGGGACATGCAGCTTACACATTTAAAGTTTTGTCTGACCAGGCAATAAAACAATATTATCTTGTAACAGGCAAAACCGATTGAGACATTACCCCCAAAATTCAGCGACTTTTATCACCCATCAGAAAACAAAGATGCAAGAAATCGGGTTTATTGTCTTTGGCATGACCGTCGTGTATTTTGTTGGCTAATATTGGCTGAATAAAAATGAACAAAATCCATTATTCACCAAAAGGGGATATTGGAAGGGAATCACAGCAATAAAAAAGCTAACCCCAAGCGGCAGGGGTCAGTGAAACAACAGCAAAAGAATGGTTATCTAAAACAAGCGTTTTGGGCAACTTTATTTACTGCCCCTAGACGAATACAGAGACCGCACTTTGTGAACACAACTCCAAACGACACCCATCAAATGGACCTTCTATATTTACCCTCTGATACGATTAGACGAAAAGTTTTAAAGTACGCACTCATAGTCATTGACATGGTTTCAAGATACAAAGATGCTGAACCATTAACACAAAAGAGTGCTTCTGCTGTTGCTGTTGCCATACAACTGATATCCCAACGAGGCCCCTTAACTTATCCTCGCTGATTCAAGTCGATGATGGAAAAAAATTTTTAAAGGACAAGTAAATCAATTATTGTTAAAACATAGAGTTTACATTAAAAGAGGCATCCCAGGAGTTCACAGATCACAGGCTTTAGTTGAAAACTTTAACAAACAGTTAGCTGAAAGACTTTTCTCCTACCGTATCACAGAGAGCTTTTGACAATTCTCGCAACACAAAAAGGGTTTAGAAGATTGCCCAGTTTTGCGCGCCAATGAATAATGAGAATTTAAAGGGGCTAAAACCAGTAAAGCAATCAAAAAACAAACAATAAATGTTGTTGAGGGGGAGTCTTCATCGGCAACTATTACCATTTGGATTAAAAGTAAGGTACCTTTATTTACGGGGGAAGCAGAAGGGGACACTCGCATCAGGGCAACCGATCCAGTTTGGAGTTGATCCTATGAAATAAAAAGAATTGTAAAAGTAAATCCGGCCGTTTTATTATTTACGAGAAACTGACACAACAAAACAACCGGCTCCTCAAAGATCTTTTGTGAAGAAGAACTGCAGATAATCCCACCGGACACATTTTCCGTTTTTAATTTAAAATTTACGTAAATATTTTTGAGTTTAAAATGGAAAGTCAGAAGGAAGTGCAGAACGAAACAAGAATGGAAAAGGAAAGAGACCTTGAAAATGATGCGGGAATCATTTCATGCGTGTAATGCTATTAAGGAAACATTTGGGGGGATTAATCAATGCATGCTAAATCATCCAGATCCCCTACAACTAAACCCCCCCAAAATTTGGGGGAAAAAGAATATTTTGAAATAAAATAAAAAATTCGAACGCATCAAGCAAACATGAGAAAAGATTTAAATGAATTGGATGAAGCTATGATTGATTTTATAATAAAAGTTGATGAAAATATAAACCCCCTGTTTATGCGGTCCTCCAGTGCCCGATTGCATATGAAACTCTGGATTAACAAACACCCGTTTGTGTTTGTTCTATCTAATGACTTCTTTGTTACAACCGTTGTGTTGATCTCATGTGGGATTAGATCGTAGTTTTACGTTGTCATGATGAAAAGTCTTATTGCCAAACAATGCTTCTTTGTAGTTGTCATGTGATATGTTTGACTGCACAACACTGCGAGATATTCCCTTTGCTTTCTTAATGATTTTCTCCTGGCTCGAAATACTGTACTTTTCGACCTTAAACCAATAAACTCCTTAATCACCTTTCCAGATAATTCATCTTTCATCTTTCCTAAAACCTTTTATTAGTAATTGAATGTAAAGGCGAATCTTTAGGGTAATCGGACGTGTCGTACCATCCTGCATGCCCTTTAGCTACTTCTATTTCCTTTGTCTTTATAGATGTCTTCAGTAGGGATTTCTATAACAAAAACTATCTGTATCTGTGAAAAGTACTCTGGACTCTGGATACAAGGGCTTAAAGTAGTCATAAAGAAATTCTAACATAAAAAGCTTTGATAATTCTAAAACAGTAAACCCAAAAAATACAGGTTGTCTAATTTGACTTTTTTTTTTTCACCATTATGCCAAAAAGCTGATCATGAAATTCTTCTGAAGCCCTGATAATTTGGCTTTGAATTTAGCTTAATTGCTTCATTCTCTTGGTGACCAATCTGACATCTTTGCGCTTGTGCGGATTTCCATAGTCTTTCCAAAACAGCTGTTGTTCATCAACTTGAAAAAGTCTTTTTTGAAGCATCTGTGGATTTGGTTCTGAGATCAGTGTTCTTCATTATGTATGGTTTCATGAAATGTTCTTGGTCGAAAGCAATTATACGATGAAATGCTGTCAACTTCAAACCATGTCTTAAAAAAAATTGTAGAAGTCTGTAATGACAGACATAATTTTTTTGCCTCGAAGATTAGGCACAAGTTTAGGCGGCTCTCTTGGATTCATCTTTAGACTTTCTGCTGTAATGGATAGTCATTATGCAGGTCATGGAGTTCCCGAGGATATTCTAAGTCAACTTCTAGAATTTTATCCGCGCTGTTGATCAGGGCGCCAAACTGCCCAACCACTTTAATGCCTTTTGAATATTTTTTGGATTGTCTTCTGTGTACATTTTAAAGTTGCGTAATGGAAGTGATTTGCGCCATTGCCCATCCATACAGATTTTTTGCATCTAAATACATGAGATAGTTAGACCCCTTTTTCTCGGATCATAGTCGTCCAAGTATTTGTTGTTTGCTTTACGTAATGATGCGACGCCATACTAATTCCTCCACGCAATCCGTTTTCATTTATCTGAATCATTGGTAGGTTAGGGCAATAAATCAATCTGTACTCCAGTAACTTTAAGAAAGCATCCCAGCTCATCCCGGGCGCAGAACTGTAATTTCGCGGGATCTAGGCTATAATGTTTCATGCAGGTCTTTCTATAATTTTCAAAGACGTCCGCCAACAAACATACATTGCCATCAAGTAGGAGTCATGATAGTTCCCATCGTTTTACACTTAACTTCTGCCATGCTTCTTGAGCATGCTGGTAATCAGAATCACTGACACCCTTTCCTCTAAGACTAGAAAAGAACGCGCCTTTAGGTGGAGTGTATCTTCGTCAAAAACCCTTTTCCCAAACTGTTCATGTACTCATAAGGATTTAAAAGCCCTTTCTAACGAGAGTTGGGTCAAAATATTCTTCTGTTATTAGGCAAGACTTTAAGGACATAGCCAGTGACTCTAATGATCCCATCATGTGCTGCATAGAGTCTAAAAAGACATGTTATTTAAAGTGAAACACATGTACTTTTTTGTGATGTGCAATGCATGACACCCTGAAGGCGTCGTCTACTGCTTTCATTATTAAAATGAGAGTCGTAACTCGCAGTTATGAAAGAAGATGGGCAGCTTCCATGTCTTAGGATCAACTTTAGTTGAAGATTGCATTTACTGTGCGCTGCTCCCCTAACTTCCCACTAATGTGATCATGGTCTCTTACTTTTGGATTGGCTTCTTCACTGAGTTCTAAACCACAAATCCAACAATGTGTGGCTGAGTCATACTGTTGTTGGTCTTCAGGCGTCATTATGATTTCAGATAAGTTTAGATTATTAGAACAGACGTTACGCACTTGCTGCATTTCGTTTTAAGAAGTATTCTGCAGCATCTGGCCCTCTATACAATTCTGGTTTCGAAAGGGCGCCATCCGACCTGACAATAACAAAAGCAATTTAACAGTCTGATGATTACTCACAAAGGCTGTTTTCGGGGGTTTCTGTGGCGTTGGGCCTTCATAAGGAACAATAAGCGACTCGAAGTCTGCGTAAACTACGTATGGGCTTGTTTGCAGTCGGTTCTGTTCTTAAAATAACTTTAGATCCGGATGGGGGCGTAATTAGTTCTGTATTACAGTCTACAGAACTTTTACAAGTTTTATATGTTCACTCGCGGCTTGAACAGATGGAATTTTGTTAGACATTTTTACAGAATTCTTGTTTATTTTTTGGGTTTGAAGTATGCGCTAATAATTACTCATTGTTCGTATCAATGTGTAATGCGGTAGCCCGCTGGTGAAAGCATAGTAGTAAGTCAACATTTATTTTTGTCTGGCCCGCCAATCGTTGGGCTATTTTAGACACTTTTTAGGCTGTAGTTTGTTTCCTCATCCATGTGTAGACATTAACGTTATTGGTTTGTTTTGTTCTTTAAATGATCAATTGGTCTATACCCAAAGGGAAAGGATATTCCCCTAAAGTTAAGATCATTGATGTAAGGCTGATAGTTAGATACTCTCTCTGCGTTTTTGGGGCGGGATGCAGCCTTGCGAGAAACACACCACATGAAACATTTGTTGTCTGTATTCTTTATGTTTAGAACTGCTCTTTTCGCTACCAATGCTGGAGGTAGTAGAATGTAAGCCCTTTCCCAAAAATCGGCCCATACTTAGACTGTTTTAATCTGATCTCTATGACTTCGCCCTCTGTCCAACCAGAGCCTCTCATTTGGCTTCTTCAGCGGCCACATCAAACTGTGTAAGCAGTTCGTCTGCCCAACCCGGGGGTTAAGTCATTATGAGAAAGAATAGTCTGCTGTTTAGTTGAGACCCAGCTTCTAGATTTTCTTCATTTATTGTTACATAGTCGATTAAAACAGCTAACATTACTTTAACCGGTGGGTCTATTGTTAGTTTACCGGAACTTGAGAAATAGCATGAGAACACTTGCCCGTTTCGCTTGCTGGATCAATGACTTCTAAATCAATATCATTCAGTGCTCTTGTAAACGCTCTCCCTCAAGCATTCCTTCAAAACAATTCGTCTGGTCCTTCATATGTCTTAGCCCTGTTGAGTTTCTTTTCTAACTCAAATTTTTTATTTAAATTAAAAAAATAATTAATCAGAATCAATATCAACGGTCTTTTGTGCTTGGAATTTATAAACTAAAGTATAAACACCCTTTGGCGTTGTTAGTGCGAGCTGTTTAGAACAGAGTTTAATGTTTCGTTGACTTTTTTTAAGCATCCTTTTTTTTTTCTGCTCGGCGTCTGGCTGTTGAGAAAAATTGCCCCCGCCTTTCTTTGAAGATCAAAATTTTGTCTTTGTAGTCATCAAAATCGGCCTGTAAACGATTAATTCTTCGTCCGTGATGTTTGAGTCAACTAGTGTTTATTATTTTCAGTTTGAACGAGCTAAGTTTAGCTGTTATTAGTTGAACCATAGCTGTGTGCTTTTGGGTTTGTTTTTAATTTTTTGCCAGCAGAAACTTCAGCTAATGAACACAGGCGAGAGCTAAAGCAACCCGCCTAGAGGCAAAGCTGCGGGTGCACCAACAACCTGTTGCTAAGAGGCCTACACTTGTTCCTGCTGATAGAGCACTTATAGTTGATGTTCCAGTATTAACATATGTTACAGCATTAAAGGCAGCAGAATACCTTCGTTTGGTTTTGCTGTATTTTGAAAGGTCCTGCTCTAGTTTTTGTTGCATTTGTGTAATGTTTGTTAATCTGAAGGTTTTTATGTCAGGGGCTATCTCTTCTCTTGGCAACTTGGCGCTGTAGGCACATTTGGATAAACCTGAACAGACATGCTTTTTATAAAATAAAAATAATTTAGTATTGTATATCTTTTAGTCTGTTATCTTCAATATTCAGCTGCGCATCATATATTAAAAACAAATGTACATTAAGTGGTTTATCGGCTTCTTCTTCTTTATCAATTTGATGTTTATTACGTCTCTCACAGTTCTCCCGCTTCCATGTAACCGATTATCCTCCGTTGACCTTAGGTCAATCCATAAACCTTTATTTTGTTGTTAAATAATCATCAAGTCTTACACTGTGAAGGTGTAGATCTTTAGACACAAGGTCTACCGTTGGATTTCTACCCCTCCCACCCCAAACAATTTTCTTATTTCATCAAAATGCTGATAAGGTTTAAGCCCCCTAGCATAGATTTGGTTAGGACTGCCCTCAATCGAACATTGTACTTTCGTTATTTTTGGATTAAAAAACTTTTCACTTCCTCTTTTGAATGGTTCTTCATCTTCCCCCGCAATAAATACCTTTAAGCGATCTTGCTGCGGCACTAAAACTAAAATTCCATATAGTGTCTGCCCTGCTTCTAGGATATGTTGTATGATGAATCACTCTTTCGTAATATATTGCTAATTTTGACTGATATTGTTGCTCAATTTTGCCTTGCTAAATTAGGGTTGCTAACAACGTCAAACTCTAACGAGATGTCAGAAATGCTGTACTTTGCTTCGGCGTCTGATGATCTGATAACACGTTTGTATTCATTAAAAGTTAGTTCATATGACAATCTGTCTTTTAATGCTCCTTGAAAGTATGGTGCATGCGCTTTTAACAACTCAAAATCTAAGGGAATGGAAAAGCGATTTCCATACGCAAAATTTACAGCTACATACTTTTTTCGTCTTTAGTATCTGTGGCGCCTATTCTATGTTTTAGTGCTTCTTCATTTTCTATTCCTTGAAACGCAAAGTCAGCCCTTTCATTCCCGGTTAGCCATAGATCAGAATAGGTTAAAAATATGTCTGCATTGTGTAAAGAAAATATTTCTTGCCCTCAAGTTTTATAGAATTTTCTTAACGATTGCCCCCCCAGATTCTGTACAACTGTCCTGTTTGGGTCTGTTGTTGAAGCGAGTTCTATTTTGAAAGTAAGCCCCGCAGAGCCTGGCACAATCACTTCATCCGCTCCTTGGTCTGGAAATTTAACAGTAAGAATTTGATCCGCATCAATAGTAGATGGATTATTTGGAACAGTAATATTCCGCTTATTTCCCTTCACGCCAAAGGGTTCTTTCAGTCTTCTATGCGGGTTCAAGCAATGAGCCATATGCTTGTGACATTTGTATGAAGCAAAATAAAAGTTAATTTTTAAAACATGGCAGCATTGAAGGTGAAGAAGATTATGATGTTTTAGATCCTGGAGACTACATGATGTGAAATGACTCCTTTGACACAGCATCGCTCGGCGCCCTCATTGCGGCGTGAATTAACAGAAGTAAGGTTCAAATCATTTTACCAAAGTTGTAGGCCAAGAACCTCCCGAATTTATAGACCTTAATGATTTTGAAGTAAAAGTGACCATTTGTTTGTGAAAACGTATCAAGGACACTGTTCAGCTTACAAAACTAAACCAGACCCAATCAAAGTTTTTTAAAAAAAGAGTACAATTAGACAAAGACTCGGGGTGTTTGAGCGAACAAATGCCTTGGCATTTCTAAAACCAAACATTAGATAGGGATGCAGTTGCCTAAACTTCAAAACACACTACAAGAACTCCCGACAGATAACCATATGCAAAACCATGGGAACTTAAAGAATTAAATCAATCGGCAGAACGAATTAATAAATGCAAATAGAAGCAGCAACCAGTTTTTCAGAAGAAACAGCATTAAAGACTATACACGACTCACCGCTACCATGCGTGTAATAGCGGCCCTTGATCATGCTTTAGAAGCATCAGAGGCGAATTATACAAAAATTTAGCAAACTGGGTGAAATAGATGAGCATATAAAAAGAGAAAAAGAAAAAACTCGTTTTGAGGTATGACGCCAACTTAGGGCATGATATTAAAGAAAGAATAACAAAGACTAAAGATTCTTGAAACAAGAGAGATCAGCAAGACTAGAAGTGTTGCTACTAACCGAGAACAATTGCGAACTCAAGTAAAAATTTTAAGGGGGCAATAAGAGAAACTATCAAAGAATTTTATTGAAGGACACAACGCTAGCAAGAACGAATCCGAACACTGTTTAGAGAGCAAGGAGTACATAGTAAGCGTTTATAACGGCCTTAGGTTTTGCAATAAGCGCACACTGGTATGGCTATTAACAGGCGGCGGCGGACAGGCCCAGTGCCTTCCACCACCATCCCCTCCATCACCGGCTGATAAATCATGGGGTAAAAAAACAGCTTGAATCTGCGGAGTTATTAAAAAACTTAGCCAGTACAGCCATGGACGCTTTACCGGGTATTATTAGGGGGCATTAATATTGTTAGCTGGCTTTTGTCTACTGCAAGCAACGTAGTTGGCGTTTATGGCCGAAGCACTTATGGACATTAAAGTTCTCTGAATAGTCGGTTATTTTTAGTAAAATAAAAGACCATCTAATCCTAGGCAGTTAATCAAGAACAATGGCGGTCTTTTCATATTCATGGTCATTATTTTTTTTGGACTTCTTCAACGGTTCTTCAGGCTTTGGCCACGGGGATTGGATCATGACTTATTCTTGGGGGGTCGACTTGTTTGTTTACTGCTTGCAATATTACGGGCTCAGAATTTATTTCGTTTTTTCCGACCTTCTTTTTCATTGCCTGCCACAAGGATTTCATTATTGTATTTTATTATGTTCCTATCGGGGAGCCTGAGGCCCAGAAGGCAGCATGTATAAACCAGTGCCAACAGCAAAGTCTACTTTCGATCTTGCGTATTGTAAAAAATTTTGGTACCTTTTAATACTTGAAGGTAAATCAACTGTAGAATTAATGGCGTCCTCTAAATTTGCTAAGTATTTTTTTGTGCGTCAAAGCCAGTAGAAGGATCTGTTATGTTCGATCTCGTTTGTGCTTGCGAACCTAGCAAACACCAACGTAAGTACAAACAGAGTCGTTTATTCGTTCTATTCCTGCTTTAGTTAGGCCCTTTAGAAGTGTCTAATATAAATTGTTCCATGCTGTTTTATGCTCTTGCTCTAGGGACCCGAGGTGAACAGCTGTGCCTGAAGAGAAAGAAGTGTAAGGAGGATTCCAGTCATACTTATACTTTCTGTGCACCCCCCAAAAAATTTAAGGGGTGCCTAAGCCATATTAAGATCCAACTTTGTCTAAAGTCTGTCTTAACATTAATATTAAATTCGTTAAAAATCCTTAAAAAGCCTTCATGTCTTTTTCGGTTGCTGAATGGATTAAACGGTTTGTCATTTGGTAATGGTGCTTGCAGTTCAGTAAAAATACGTCTGAAGGGTGTAATAAAATGAAATCGTACACTGACCCACCAAAGGATCAGGATGATTTAAATGACGGCATACGCCCCCCACTCAGTGATGCACAAAACACAGCAAAGTTTAACTGGTTCTGTTTAAAACTGCATCGGATGACTAAACCACACTTTCGCGATGTAGTCTTTTTAATGGGGGGGTTAAGATATCTGCTTATGGAGTACTCACCTTACTGAAAGCGTCAGTCTGGGTCACAGAAATGTCGAGGGTGTCAGTTGTTATATTTTTAAGATTGTAGTGCGGCCCAGCAGAATATTTGCATCAGTTATTTTAAAAGCGCTCATTTTTATTTCGTTTAAAAAATGTTTGTAACAAAAAACCCAAGACCGTCCTTCGTTTTTAGAACATGCTAAATTTATAACAATTGCGGGGCCAAAACGGTCGCGCTCCATGAAATATTTTACAAAGTCGTATGGTTTAATATAAGCAATACCAAGGGGAATAATAAGGGTTTTAAAAGTTTACAAACAGGGCTAAAGTTAGCCAGTTAACAATACCTATGGTTATTACGGGTTTTGCTCACTAAAAAGCAATGAGTAACTTTGACATTCTCTAACTTAACAATGCAAATCTAAAAACAATGTTAACATTTAAGCCTGAAGAAGAAGGAGGTTACTTATTTTGATAAAAAGCTAGCTAAAATGTTTGCTTTGCAGCTAACAATTATAGATTTAAGTTACACCAAACAAAACACTTATGAGGGGGAAAATCCGCTCGATCTTGCATTACATTCATTACTCTATGTTCATTTGGATGAGCTGAGCACTGAAAGAAAACTATATGATGGAAGGCCCTCAACTGTTTAAGAGCTCTTCCATCAGGGAAAGCTGCATATTGCGATTATGAAAATATACAATTCCCCATTTACAGTTTTAAAAGATTAGTTTGCGGGAGGGTCGGATCATTTAATTTTAAAAAATTGCAGACAAAACAGGGAACTCGTGAAAAAGTGATAACCTGCACATTGTTTTGGAATAAAATAATAAGTTGTACTAAAAAATGTCGCGTGGGCCAGATGAAACGGGAGTTTTCATTAGCGCCTGTGAGGTGTAAAAAACTTAGAATTAAAAGACCTTGCAGACTTGCGGATTGAACCCGAATGGTGAGATAGGCGCTTGTAAAGGCTTTGAGTACACAAAGACGGCGATTATAAACGCAAAGAGGTTGGCGACAGCAAAAATTTTCCCCAACTAGAACAACTGCGCAATCTAGAAGCAAATAATGTTGGCCAGTATGAATATAAAATAGTTCGAAAACTTAACCTCAAATGGCACTTGGAACCCTATTTAAAAAATGGGACATAAATTTGAATTCATAAGCCCATTTACAATTTTAGCCGTCAAAAAGTTTCAGAAAAGCATTCAACCTGGCCCTTTACATGTAAGTCTTATGCCGGACGACAATAGTCGGAAAGAAATTGAAATAACGCCTATGGAAAAAACAGTACACCCTCCACAGAAAAGAAACAGTTGTAAAAAAAGCTTCTACAAAATTACAGTTCTTTCCAAGCAGAAAATTAGGAGACACGTTCACAATAATATTTGAAATTTCTGTCTTTAAAGATGTGGAGAGGGATGGGGTTGTGGGCGTTAGTGACGACCTTATAAAAGGAATTAATATTAGCTGGCAAAACTTAGACGTTAAACGCCTTACAGTTACCATCGTCGTTCTTCACAATGGTGAGGATATTAAGGTTATAACAACAAGCAACAAAATCACTGTTGACTTAAATAGAAACAATCTTACAGAACTAAATTGGATTAATCTTACACATTTAGGCCTCATAGGGTTTTATTATACTGAACAAGTTTTGACAGAAAGTATGATAAAAATAATAACTGGATTAGATTAAATTCTGTTATAAAACTATGGAGCAGTTAAACTTTATGACAAAAACCCCTCATTGTTCATTAATTTGTGGACAAACTGGTTGTGGGAAAACAATATTTATCCTCAACCTGTTACAAACAGTTTATCGTTATAATTTTGATCATATTGTAATTTTCTGCCCAACACTTAAATGGAACAAAGCATATCATGATAGAAGGTTTATATGGTCTGATGATAACATATTTTTAGTTAATCCTAGCAATAAACTGAGTGAGTGTCTAGAACAGTTTTATAAACTGTTTGAAGGAACGCAGACACTATTTATTATAGATGACTGTTCGGCAGAAAGAGACATAGTTAAAAAGAGAAACACTTTGTCAAAACTAGCTTTCAGTGGAAGACATGCTGGGATAAGTGTGTGGATTTTATGTCAGAAATATAACTCGGTTTTAAAAGACTTTAGAGAACAGTTAAAAACTGTAGTTTTATTTCACATGAAAGACAAAGACTCATTTGAAGAATGTTTGCGCGAAAATGATGTTATTGAAAATGACCAGGAAAAACACAGGATTAAACAAAAACTGAAATCTGAAAAGTTTAGTAAATTAGTATTGAAAACGGACAATCGTACACAGTATGTTTGTTTGTAGGGTCGTTATTTTTTGGTTATTGAAAGAGAATGCGTGATGGATTATTATTTTTAATTCATTGTTGAAGTCTTACTTGGCAGAGAACGGAGAAACACGGATTCAAGGTCGGCCGCTCGAAACCGGTTAAGACCGGTTGAGAGCGGGTGAGCTTGAATCCGTGTTTCTCCGTTCTCTGAGGCACATGTGAGGAAAAACCAAGCACAAAAGTGTGGATAGACGACCTCCCTAGTTCAGTTGCTGATTCTGAAACCCAGCATACCTTTGCACCGACTGACTGTGAACTGCGATCACAGATAAAAATTGAAAACAGCCAGAGACAAAGATAATAAGTTGACAAGATTTCTAACGGGCGGACGATTTCTTTTTACCAGTGTACCCTAGTCTCCACTTGACAAAATCATGATGATCAATAACTTTCATCAAAGACATGTCACAGAGAACAAAAGTCTCTGCAAACGACAGGTGTGTGTGTTCGCTGCTGTCAATCAGGTCATCATGCGTCAGTGTGTAAGAATGACATAGTTTGTTCTCAATCAGATCATCATGCGTCAGTGGGTAAGAATGACATAGTTTGCTGTCAATCA